>OX451218.1:86903383-87145383 GCA_949628195.1 Phasia obesa
CCGTTACTTTTGAAAATGAGAGAACTCCATTTTGTGAAAAAAAATTAATAAAACCTAAGTGTTATTACAAATTACATAATTTTATGTTTTTAATCATTGGAGTTCTCTCATTTTCAAAAGCAACGGCTCAATTATTTTAAAGAAATTTAGTTTAATTTGTCATAAGAATTAGGATAAAAAATATTTTATTCCTAATAAAAAAAAAGAGTGAAAATAAATTGACATTAACATCAACAAAATTATTCATTCAATTGTTGCTGATATAGTTCAAATGATATTAATTATTACTTATTGTATTAACGAGTGATTTTTTAAGAGCTTGAGAACTTTTTTTTTTAAAAAAACGCATAAAATTTGCAAAATCTCATCGGTTCTTTATTTGAAACGTTAGATTGGTCCATGACATTTACTTTTTGAAGATAATTTCATTTAAATGTTGACCGCGGCTGCGTCTTAGGTGGTCCATTCGGAAAGTCCAATTTTGGGCAACTTTTTCGAGCATTTCGGCCGGAATAGCCCGAATTTCTTCGGAAATATTGTCTTCCAAAGCTGGAATAGTTGCTGGCTTATTTCTGTAGACTTTAGACTTGACGTAGCCCCACAAAAAATAGTCTAAAGGCGTCAAATCGCATGATCTTGGTGGCCAACTTACCGGTCCATTTCTTGAGATGAATTGTTCTCCGAAGTTTTCCCTCAAAATGGCCATAGAATCGCGAGCTGTGTGGCATGTAGCGCCATCTTGTTGAAACCACATGTCAACCAAGTTCAGGTGTTCCATTTTTGGCAACAAAAAGTTTGTTAGCATCGAACGATAGCGATCGCCATTCACCGTAACGTTGCGTCCAACAGCATCTTTGAAAAAATACGGTCCAATGATTCCACCAGCGTACAAACCACACCAAACAGTGCATTTTTCGGGATGCATGGGCAGTTCTTGAACGGCTTCTGGTTGCTCTTCACTCCAAATGCGGCAATTTTGCTTATTTACGTAGCCATTCAACCAGAAATGAGCCTCATCGCTGAACAAAATTTGTCACATTTGAACATTTCGAACCGAACACTGATTTTGGTAATAAAATTCAATGATTTGCAAGCGTTGCTCGTTAGTAAGTCTATTCATGATGAAATGTCAAAGCATACTGAGCATCTTTCTCTTTGGCACCATGTCTGAAATCTCACGTGATCTGTCAAATACTAATGCATGAAAATCCTAACCTCAAAAAAATCACCCATTATTTATTATAACTAGAGTTAGCCCTGTGGTCGAAATTCGACCAAATTTATTTTTGTAATCGTTTTAGGTATATATTTTACATAACTGCACATTCATGTTGCATATTTTTCATACTCATATTACTCAAATTTAGTTATTAATACATACATATTTTCTTTCGATTTTGATTTGTGTTTTGGTTTACAAAATTACATATATTAATGAATAAGTTTTTCATTCTGAGTGGTTACGGAGTTGCCAATCCAAATTTAATTTAGTTAATTTTGAGTATTTTGCAATATTTTAGCAAATTAGAATCAAAAATGTAGAAAAAAAATACATTCTAAACTGCTCCTTTTGACAATCTATCAAACAAACAAAAAATCAAGCGAATACGTTGAGTTTAAGTCAGTTAAAATGGTTCTAAACTTTTTTCACTTACCTATTTATATATAGATTAGTTTTTGTTTTGATATAATTTGTCTCTTATAAATTGATTTCTGTAATGTTGTAGAAGCACCCAAATGATAACAAAAAACGGTAGTTCTTTGCATAGTTGACATCACTAGCGGGTGTCTAATAAAATGAAATGGCGGCAAAAATATACAAAATTGCCTAATAACTTATTACAACAAGTCCCAATAAAGTTATTATTATTAGTTTTATTATATAGTCTAACAATTTAAAAAAATAAGCCATCTAAAGCATACTTTGAAGACCAGCTGTTTTAAATATTTAATTTTTGTTTTCAACAACAGGAGGTTATGTCATATGTACGTAACATGGGTACGTTTAAACACAAAAATTATAAACCATATGTAAAACACTGATTTTGACATACACATGAAATTTCATATGTATAGCAATTTTGACAGTACATATGACTTGTACACTCAATGTAAACACACCTTTATATTAAGTTTTATTTTTTTGCTTAGAAAATAAATCAGTTAATATGGGTTCTAGGCGTAAAATTCCCTTTTACAGTAACTTGTGTTGCAAGAACGTTTTAGAAAAATTGCTCAATTAAATAAACAAAATTTATTTTTTAAGCAATTAAAATAAAACTTAAAGAATTAAGTATTTATTATTTTCAAAGCAAAATATAAAACTCGAAAAACAACTTTTATTTTGTAAGCAAAAAATAAAAGTTAATAAATAATTTTTAAATTAAATTTTTATAATAAATCTCAAACAAATAAAAATCAATGCAGGTAAAGGTAGTCAGCGTAATAAAGATTATGTTAGTGTTTTCCATTCCTTTTCCTTATTGTAATTTTTTTGTTTTAAATTTATAAAATAATAATTAAATTACAAAGAAAAAGTCGTACGAGAATTTTAACTTCTAAGCTAAAGCATTTTCGTTAAAAGATATGTTTTTAATTCTGTTTTAGAAGTAAATAAATAAACAAAAATTTTTATGCTTAAACATTCTTCTTTTGTAACGTATGATTATTTTTCTCCTTGTTAATTTCCCTGCTTTTATTGTGGTTTAGACGCTAAATACACATTAACGTGCTAATGTATACTGTCGAGCGTGTCGCTCTTATTTCATCTTATGGAAAATATTGCCTCCAGTCTGCAACATGTTCAACCGAAATGTGACATATGTTTCTTTTCGAAACCTTTTTTTTGTTCAATAAACTTTTTTTTAAGGTTTAAGGAAAGCTAAATTGCTTCAAAATTAAAAGTTATTACGGCTTTATCTATCTCGAAAATTGCATCACTTTTGGAACACCCTTTAAATTTAAGTAATTGTTGTTATAGCGGCCATGGTAGTACAATTTCTATAAAATATCAGGTGCCTACCTATTGCGTTTCAAAAAATAAGGTAATATACGTGAAAAACATGTCACTCATGGAACACCCTTTAGTTATTAGTAACTTACAGTGGCCGAAGTACAACATCTACTGTCAACATTTCAATAGTCTACCTATTACCGTTAAAAAAATAAGTCACTATACGTGAAAAATATGTCACTGATGGAACAAACTTTAGTTATTAGTAATTGTCATAGCGTGTCAACACATCTTCTGTACGAATTGTAAGAGTCTATCTATTACGGTTCAAAAAATAAGGCGTTGTATATGAAAATCACGTCACTGTCGGAAAACCCTTTAATTTTTACTGTTGTTATAGGAGCCATAGTAATATACCATTTGTGAAAATTTCACAAGTCTATTATGGTTAAAATATTAGGCCATATTCATGCAAATCACGTCACTGTCGGCACACCCTTTAATTTTTACTATTTGTTTTAGTGGCCATAGTAATACACCTCCTGTAAAAACTTCAAGAGTCTACCTATTAACGTTCAAAACTCAGGCAATGTACATGCAAAATACGTCACTATTGGAACACCCTTTAATTTTTAGATTCAATTTTGTATACTTGTTTATAGTTTTAATTAATGTCAGCAAATTTTAAGTGGTTGCCTCCTAAAGCGGAAGAAATAAGGACATACGTAAATAACACGTCACTTTCATAACACCCTATAAGTTTTACTATTTGTTGCTATAGCGGTTATATACCTTCTGTGAAAATTTCAAGAGTCTACCTATTATGGTTCAAAACTTAGGCGGTATACATGTAAATCACCTCACTATCGGAACACCCTTTAAATGCCACTTTTTTGTGGAGTTTGTACAGGTCATACCGTTTGACATATGAAAATGAAATTTAGTATGTGGCTTTGGTATATGGAGATGAAGAGCTGTATAGTTTTTGGGCATAATCAGAAGAGGGCAAGGGATAGTTTCCTTACCCCCAAATTTTGTGAACGCTCTACAGGTCATACCGAATCACATGTTAAAACAAAATTTAGTATGTGCCTTTGGTATATGGAGATGAAGATTTATGTATGTTTTGGGCATAATCGGGAAGGAGCAGGAGGTAGTTTACTTACTCCCAAATTTTGTAAACGCTCTACAGATCATACCGTATGACATATGAAAACAAAATTCAGTATGTGCCTTTGATTTATGGATATGAAGAGCTGTATAAATTTGGGCATAATGGGGAAGGGGCAAGGGCTAGTTTTTTTAACACCAAAAACGGAAAATAATTAATTTTTCGATTCGCATACTCTTTTAACTTTTATTCTTTATGTAATATATCCATAAAAATATCTGTTTCCATTGGGTATGGTGAAGTTAATTGTAGGCCACTCCAGTTTTATTTTCAAATGTTTTATGTTGAAAAATTTGCGTTTATTTTCAACCTATTTATTAAAAAAAACCAATTTGTTTAGAAAACCATTATGAAACTTAATAAAAAAAACACACACACACACAACAATCAGAAACCTGACCTACGACAAACCAAACATTTCTTCAAGGCAAACAAATTAAATTATTGATATTTTTATATTTTTATTTTTAAATACACCAAAATAGAAGAATAGTTGAGGTTTCTATACAAAAACCACATCACTCATACCCAAACATTCACACACACACACACACAAAATGGAAGCTTTCTTCACATTTCTTACATTCAGCAAAATGTTTCTATTGGTTCTGTTAAAGAATGAAGGTCTATGACCGTAAAATTGGAAATTTCTGCTTTGTATTCAATGTCATTCTACCGAAAAAATAGGAAAAAAAAAAAAACATTTAAGAAGTAAAATCTAGTGAATAAAAGACTGACTTGACTGTTAAGTGAGCAAATAAAATACAACGAAAAAGAACATCTATAAAAGCACTTAAATGCACTAAAGCACAATAGAAATGGCGGAGGAACAAAGGTTGTTAATAAAGAATGAAAGTTAACTTTCCAACGGTAAAACTAAAAAGGCCTCCTCACTTCAGGCCTTCTATAAGGCACCCTTAGATCTTCTCTCCCTACTTCTCTTAACTTTTCTGTGCCTTCCAAAGAAGGTTTTGGCGCTTCCCCTACAAGAATCAAAAATACACATTCCTACTTCTCCTAGGAATGTGTTCCAGCGTGTATGTTCTATTTTTAGGTTTCGCCACAATGTCGGACCGTCCGTCCGCCTGTCACCGCCTTTTATCTCTGGAACCGTAATAGTTAGACTCTTGAAATTTTCACAGAAGATGTATAACTGTTGCCGCTAGAGCAACAAATACTCAAAAGTATAGGGTATTCCAATAGAGACGTGTTACTCACGTATATGTGTTTATTTCTTGAACTGTAAGAGACATACACCTAAAATTTAAAAACAGTAAATAAAACTTAGTTCGCTATATAAACAAGTTTAAAAAATAAATCTAAAAATTAAAGGGTGTTCCCATAGTGATGTGATTTGCATGTATATGGTGTAAGTTTTGAACCATAATAGGTAGACTCTTAAAATTTTTAGAAAAGGTGTATAACCGTGGCCGCTGTAGCAACAAACACTAAAACTTATAGAGTGTTACGAAAGTGACGTGTTACTTGCTTTTATGTCTTTATTTCTTGAGGTGTAGAAGGCAGCCACTGAAAATTTGCAGTCAGTAATTAAAACTATGTTCGCTTTATAAAAAAATATACAAAATTAAACCTAAAACTCCTTAAACGGGATTTTTTAATTTTCGCGGGCTGTGTGAATTACTTCAGCGACGATTCAGTTTTTCTCAAACGGATCATAACTGGTGACTAAACGTTGTTATATGGTTATGACGTCGAAACCAAGGCCCAATTATCCCAAAGGAAGCGGCCAGAAAGCAAATCTTAGAACACACACAAACGTGACTAACCTTTCAAGTTGTCAACAACAAACTACTAATCCAAATTGGCTGGTAATGCCAACGTATGACTAACACATTAGTACTAGCATAACAAAAAAAAAATTCGATAATTGAATGTACACGGCCCATGAAAATTTCAAAATTTACCTTTTCTTTTGAAAAGACCCCGTACATAGTTTAGCGAATTACAGGCTGGATTGGAAACGATCTCTTCCAATCGATGGGTGTTATAGGTTGGCCACATTTTGTTGTTGTGTTTATTAAATTTTTTGTTGATGGGAATAGATAATTAAAAATAAAAATAAATTTCAAATGCTTAGGAAAATTAGAAAAACAATAAAAAATAATCTTGTTAAAACATTTCTTCAGAGGTTTTGCTGCCTTCTAATAGACAATTTACGGAAGACCTTCTGGAACGCCTGGCAGCAGAAGCGATAGTGTAAGGACTGCTCTGCAATTACAAGCTGCATAAAAAAGATGAAGAGCATGTAACTCTATCAGAAGGTCTTGTGCCTACTAGAGAAGAAGCAAAAAGGCCTTCTAGAAGGCCTTCATACTCCTTCTTTTTACCGCTGGGTTGCTTCAATTTAAGGTTGACAGAAATACTTTCTCTCTTCTCTTTTACCGATTAATTTTGAAGCAATTGTTAAACGGAATCTAATGGCTCGAAGGAAGAAAGGGAAAAAGTCAAATATTTTTACTGCTTTCAAGCCAAGTCAATAACTGTCGAAATATTTCTTTGAAAGAGAATACAAACACAAGACAGCCAGTCAGCCAGCATGCCTGCCTGCCTGCTGTTAGTCAGTAATTGCCTTGTTTTATTACTTGTCTTTAAAAGCTCTTTTCTTTTCGGAATTACATTGCTCTTTCTTAAGGGACCAATGAGACACAAGTTTTAAGGAAAAAAAAAAAATATTTTTTCTTTGTGTTTCAAATGCAGTCAGTCATTGAGAAACAAAGGATTATTTGCTTTCAACAACTTAAAGTGATTTGTGTAAATATTGTAGCAATTTTTACAACAAATTTCATTGATAAATAAATATTTGAAAATCTAGTAAATAGAACTATTCTTTAGCTGAAAAATAAATATTTTAATGAAAGAATAAGAATATTTTAAGATTTAGAGGAGAAGGAAAAAAAGTTCAATAACCAAAAAACTCTCATCTACAATACTTTAACTGCTTATAACCCCAAGAATTGAATGAGTAAATTTAGCCTCTAACAGTTTAACACATTCATAGACATTCAAATATGTTCTAACAATGCCTTCTTCACATTTAATATTCTACATTACTGCTAATAATCCCATAAGTATGTACTTGCTTTGTTGTAATAATAACAAAGAAAGATCCCCAAATTACTTTCATGACGTAACATTTCACAGTGGGTGCAATTAAACAATAAGTGGTTTTAAGTTAACAGCATCTAAAGAAACTGTCAGATATATTTCAAACTCTTGAAACATAAAAATACGCTTTCCCTAAGCGCTTCCTATCTTTGAAGTAAAATAAAAAACCTGGAGTATCCTACACTAAAATTTACCATACCTCATGGAAACAGATATTTTTATAGATATAAAGGGTGGTTAAATTTGTAAGGGCCGATGTTGATTTTGAATAAAACACAAATTTTTTAGGAAATTATAGTCATTACTTTTTATTTTGATAATATTGGTATGTTTCAATTGTGTATGGAACAAAATATCGGCCAAATGGCCGCCGCGGCCTCGGCGACACATCTCCATCCGATGCTCTAAATTTTCGATGACGCTGAGTTATAATTGAGGTTCTATGCCATTAATGTGCTGAATTATCTCATCCTTTAGCTCTTGATTTGTTGCTGGCTTATCGACGTACACCTTTTCTTTCAAATAACCACAAAGCAAAAAGTCCAACGGTGTCAAATCATATGACCTTGGGGGCCAGTTGACATTGCCACCACGTGAGATAACACGGCCATTGAATTTGTCGCGCAAAAGAGCCATTGTTTCGTTAGATGTATGGCAAGTGGCACCGTCCTGTTGGAACCACATATCGTCCACATTCATAACTTCCAATTTGGGCCATAAAAAGTTCGTTATCATCTTACGATAGCGAACACCATTCGCAGTAACTACCTGACCGGCTACATTTTGGAAAAAATACGGACCGATGATGCCGCCAGCCCATAAACCGCACCAAACAGTCACTCTCTGTGGGTGCATTGGTTTTTCGACAATCACTCTTGGATTGTTATTCGCCCAAATGCGGCAATTCTGCTTATTGACGAATCCACTGAGGTGAAAATGAGCCTCATCACTGAAGATGATATTTTTCGAAAATTGATCATCCAACGTTGCCATTTCTTGCCACCATCCTGACCATTGCTCGTTTGTATATTTTTTGAATGGTTCAAATTGAGTTAGTCTGAGATTTAGAAATGTTAAATTAAATCCAGAAAAAAAACTTGAAACTTGACGTTAAAAATTTTAATCACCCGATATTACATAAAGAATAAAAGTTCAAAGTATGTATATTCAAATCGAAAAATTAATTATTTTCGGATTGGGGTGTAGGTAAACTACCCCTTGCCCCATCCCAATAACTATACAGCTTTTAATTGTCATATACCAAAGGCACCTACAGACATAATCGAGAAAATAGTAAAAGAGGATTCAGGAGACCTCAGAACGTAAAGAGCCGTTGAAATTCCGAAATCAATTTTTTCACGATTACTATACTTTAGATATACGTATGATAACTAAAAAGTGTGTCTTAGATTAGATAAATAATCCGTGTCCGATAATTTTGTAAAAGGATTGTCGCCGCAGATTTCCTCAGTTGGTCGGCGGTTTGTTTTAAAACCGATTTTATTGGCTAAATGAACTTTTTTAAATTTTCTCTTATAATTATACTCCTATACATCGACATAGCAACAAATACTAAGAATAAAAATTTATGTTCGATGATTTTTATTTTAATTTTATTTTTTAATCCATATCACTTAAACTTCACATATGTTTGGTGACCTCGCAAATAGAAAGGGACTTAAGAGTAAGGAAGTAAATATTACAGCACGTTTTCTGCGAGTATGAATGCTGTTACCATACCTGTAACTTCGAAATTACCGATTATGACCGATCTTTAATTTTTTTCGTTACTCAAATTACTCACTGAAAAACTAAGTTTTCAAAAAAAAAAATTATTTATTTTTTTTAATGTGAAGTTATACAATTTCATAGGTATGTATGGATAAATTTGTCATTTTTCGTTTCATATTCGGCGCAGCCACACATATGTATGTAAGATAGCATTTTTTTTAAACACTGCCCAAGCAGCTTAGCCGACGCAGACTATATTTACCCTTGCGGCTCTGTGTGAGATATCATCGAAAATTTTATTCGCTTGAAAAGCCTATCGATTCCATTATATATGGCATGTAACATCGTGCCAATGTCCGCTACGACGCGCTAGGTGGCTCGCATCCAAAAAGTCCAATTTTCCATGACAATGGCGTATAAATAGTATAACTGAAATGTACAATGGTCCGATACAAAAACATTTTGTTTCCACATAAATATCGTTGCTCAATAACAATAATCGACTAAATGCAAAAAAAAAATGGGTTAAGGATTCCTGATGAGCTAAATTGAGCACTTAGCGCAATGGACATAGAAACCACCTTACCCCGTAGTATTCAATTACAGTGAATTCATAATTTAGGTTAACAGCACGCTATTAATAAAAATTACAAAGCAATAAGATTCCATAACATTTTTAAACTGTAAAACGACATGTCTTTGTAGACTTGTAAACAACGTACCAGCCATAACAGCTGTCATAAGCAGTTTGGTTGCCACAGTAGTATAACATTTGAAGTGCAGGCCTCTTTACAGTGGGGCAGAATCAAAATATTTTGGAAATAACCTAGTAATTTATAAGCGCAGAGGAGTATCTGAATTTAAGTTTTAAAGGTGGGTACCATACACCCTCCAGGGGTGGAGCTATGTGGTTCCAAAGTTGGGAACCTCGCACTTGGAAATTTTTTACAGCTTGCCATTTCTTCAATTTTATTCTGATTTTTTTAAATTATACATGTTTTTAAAGTTCTTGTCAATACCTACAAAATCTAATTTTTTAAATATTAATTCAAAATGATGGAGTTATAAGCATTTTAAGAAAAAAATTTTTGATTTTCGCTACCCTGGTCCAGTTTTTTCAAAATATTGGGTACAATTTTTACCAAATTTTTTTAAATTTTTTATCGTAGTTAGCGAGCCAAATTCTAAAATATTTTTGATAAATTTGAAGATTATATTTTTACTGAGTTAAAAATTTTTCCTTCCCTTAAATTTGTTCGTTTTTACCGTAATTTTTCGAAATTTTCAGATATCAGAAACAAATTTAAAAAAATTATTACGAATATAAATGATGCAATTTCCTATCAAACAAAAAAATATTTACCTCAATATCATTTTTACGTTTAAAACTATGTGCTTTTGAATATCAGTACTCCCATATTTTTCACGCTTTTATGAGTTTATGTTACTGATTTATGTTATGTTATCGGTACATAAACTGATAAAAGCGTGATAAATATGGGAATACTTTCTGAATAAAAGCCCAGATTCTTATGCCTAAAATTTAATAAACTAAATGAGACGTTTATTAAGTCTAGAAAGTAAGAAAACTCCAAGTTTCTAAACAAAAAGAATATAAAAAATATATATAATTTTTTAAATTATGTTAGATCCTTATCGTCGAATTTAATAACATAATTAGGTTAAAGTACAAAGATATTATAATATAATATGAGCATTATATAATTATATGTATATTAAAAAATTTGTTTATGTCATGAACAAATAAAAAACATTGTATGGTTCAAAATCTATTTCTGATTTTTAATAAATGGGTTTTAACAGCACTTAAATTAAAATTATACGATTATGTGATAGATTAAAATTATATGATTAAATTGATAATAATAAGATTAAAACATATGTAACGGCATATGTGATAAGCCCGTTTGTAAAAGGTGTTTTTTATAGAGGTATAGAACTTTAAGTTGGCATTACTTTTCAAGATGGCTACCGATTTAACAGCTGTCAAGTTATTTATTCTCAGTTTGGTTTGGCAATTCATCATGAATAGACTCACGCCTGAACAACGCTTGCAAATGGGCCCAAAACGAGATTACCGTTGTTCCCGATTTTCATAAGCGAATTTTGTTTAGCGATGAAGCGCACTTCTGGTTGTATGGCTACGTCAACAAACAAAACTGCCGCATTTGTAGTGAAGGTAATCCTCAAGTGTATGTCGAAACACCGTTACATCGAGAAAAACTGACTGTTTGGTGCGCTTTATGGGCTGGTGGAATCATTGGTCCGTACTTTTTCAAAAACGATGGTGGCCAGAACGTTACAGTCAATGGTGATCGGTATAGAGTCATGATTACTAACTTTTTCAACTATGATGTCCAGGGGATGTGGTTTCAACAAGACGGCGCAACATGTCACACAGCTCGTGCCACAATAGATTTATTGAAAGACACGTTTGGTGACCGCCTAATTTCACGTTTTGGACCTGTGAATTGGCCTCCAAGATCTTTTGATTTAACACCGCTAGACTACTTTCTGTGGAGTCATTGGTCTATGCGTATAAGCCACAAACGCTTGACCATTTGGAAGACAACAATGTTGGAATTGACGTATGTACATATGTAGCCTAATTTTTGAAGCGAAATCGTAGGCTTCCTTACAATATTTTGCTTGATTTAGCTTTAAAAGTATTCCACACCAATTGCAACACTCTTACGGTTATAGTGCTTTAGTTATGGTTTATTATTTACTTTATATAAAGGTACCCATCCCTGGATAAAATTCTAAAATTTATAAAAAATTCTTAAAATTTTTGTAAAGCTCTGTAAAAGACATACAGGAAGTGATAAACAAAAAGCAGCGCATTGTAGCGCCGTCTGTGCTTTAAATAGATGTGTATTTAAAGCTAAAAGCTCAATATTTTAATGTTTCAAACAAATCTGACAAGTAGTTTCTATGTTGGTATTTTTTTTTTTTTTTTTTTGTTACTATCAGCCCCACAGTACACTTTTATACAAGAAACACCACTGCCTCCCTCTAACCGATAGAGAAATCCAGAAAATTCAGCTCCCTTGTTAAATGTGTTAAAAACGGCTTTCATTGTCTCGTTAATGCGGTTGATTACATAAACATAAACATAACCGCACATTTTCTGTTTTATTTATTTATTAATTTAGTTCTTTTTTTTTTGTATTGTTGTTAAATTATTTAACAACTTTTGTTATGAAAAATAACATAGAAAAATGTATGTGTGTTTGTTTAAAAATAAATATGCCAAGTTAAGCATCTAATGACGTAAACTCACACGCAATAAAATAAAAGACAAAAATATATGGATTTTTAGTCAAATAGAAAAATCTGTAATTCGGCAGAAAGCCATAAAACATTTTTCAAAATTGTTATTTTATACAATGAACAAAAAAATTATTGAGTAGCAAAGGCCATCCTCTTAAAGATAATAAACCGTCATAAAGAGCATTTGATCATTTAAGCTTTTAAGCTATTACCCAAAGTAATTGGAGGGCAACGGCAAAAATTATATGCAAAAACAAGCGTGCGATAATTGTACAGTACAATTTGAGTCTAAAAAGTAAAATTTTAGAAGCCGGTTATTTCAATTTTAAAATTTCGTTTACCATCCCTGATTCAAAAACACAAGATGTTGACAAAATAAAAATGTCATATGTGTGCTACTCTTCTGGTTATAGAGCAATTTATTATTTATTCAATTTTTTATAATTTATCATGTGAATAATTAAAACCCATTTTTAAAGAAATTAAACTAAAGAAATGAAAAGGATTTATAAAAACAAAAAAAAAAGTCTCCTTCGAGCCGGATTTGAACCAGCGACCTATGGATTTCTACGTATGAACGTTATATACACTACAGTCCACCGCTCTACCAACTGAGCTATCGAAGGTTGAAGAACTTTTGCGGCAAATGTGTGTTAAAAGCACACCAACACAGATTTATATGATCTCTAGTGTTGTAAAATATTTAAAATAAAAAATAAAGCCCAGTTATAAGCAGGGTTACCAAAAGTTTTTTTTTTTTTTGGGAAAAATCAATATCCATTTTTAAAAAAAGCTAAGAAAGAAAAGCTACAAATGCTAACAAACGGCTAGACTTAAAATTTTGAATTCAATAAATTTGTTTACTTCTAAGAGACTTTTTATGCAACGTGAATTTATCTCTATATACCATAGAGAAAATAAAAAGTCCTTAAAATCAATTCAATTAGGTGAATTCTCCAGAGGCAGCATATACGGCTGTTTACGTGATATATATAAAATTACTAATGTCAACTACTTTAATAAAACTAAAAATTAATAAATGTAGAATATTTTTTATATATTGGACCAATTAAATTAAGAAATCAAGAAAAAAACTAACCAATTTAGCAAAGTTTTTATATACCAGGGAGCAACTGTGATCAATCGTAGAATCTTGTTTTTACGCCTTTAATCCCAAAATGACGAGTATCGAGATAAAAGGAGATAATATTGAAAAATAAAAATAAAAAATTTAATAATTATTTTAAGGTTTTGTATCCAAAGGGTGCGCTTCGATCTAAGCTGATTTTTTTAATCGTGAATATACAGACATTAAAATTTTCAGCTATTTTCCATTGTAGTTCTGGTTTAAACATAATTTTTAAATCGTCTTTCTTTAACAACACGTTCAGATGGTAAAATAGTTTTATGAAAATGGATGTTCAACTGACCCTAATTTTCATCGAAAAGTCTTCTTCAGAGATAATGGCCCTCTTCGGAATAAATGGGTATATCAACAAATAAAATTGTCGAATTTGAGACGATACCATTCTACTTATGATCCAAAAGTGGCATATGGTTTGAACAGGACAGCGCTAAGTGCCACAAAGCTTATATAACATTAAATATTCTGCGCGAGAGACTTAAGTCTATGGTCTCCAACCATGGCGTCGATGTGAACTGTCGACCGGAATCGCGTGTATTTACCTCATTAGACATTTTCTTGTAGGGTTTTCTTAAGTCACAGGTCTACGCCAATGGTCAAAATCAGCCTGATATATGCATCAGTGTCATAGGA
This sequence comes from Phasia obesa, assembly GCA_949628195.1. Lineage (NCBI taxonomy): Eukaryota > Metazoa > Arthropoda > Insecta > Diptera > Tachinidae > Phasia > Phasia obesa. Next base: position 86,917,436 of record OX451218.1, read on the forward strand.
ATTTGGACTTTTCGGATGGACGTCACCTAGCGAAACCGCTTTGGACATTTGCACGTTGTTTTAATTCCATATATAATGAAATCGATAGGACTTTGCTACGAATAAAAAAATTTCGATGATGGCTCTCACACACTTTATTTTATTTTAACGTAAAGATAGGAAGCTCTTAATGAAAAACCCGTTACTTATAGTTTATTAGACTAAATTTTGTGTAGTAATAAAAAATAACCCAAGCTGTGTTGCCCTTAAAAAAAAATTAATGTACAAAGCGTATTATTATCATTTATATATAAGTATCGTTAACGGTATCGTATCGATTAAAAGGCGTAACGATGGATCTCTAGCATCGATACGGTTTATTTTTCTTACTTTAGTATATATAAGTAAAGTATAGTAATCGCGAAAAAAAATCGATGTCGAGATTTCTCTGAATCCACTTTTTACTATTTTCGCGATGATGTCTGCGGGTGGGTTTGTATACCATTATTTTTGTGATCGGTCGAGGCAGGTTACACCGTTTGCAATATCAAAATGAAATTCAGTATGTGCCTTTGGTATATGGAGATTAAGAACTGTATAGGTTTTGGCATAATCGAAAAGGGGGGAGGGGTACTTTACTTGACACCCCAATCCAAAAATAATTAATTTTTCGATTCGAATATATTTTGAACTTTTATTCTTTATATATCGATAAAAAATATCCGGTTCCTTGAGGTATGGTAAAGTTGAGTGTAGGCCACTTCAGATTTTTTTTAGAGAAGTAACACTCAGACAATTATTGTCTACCATCGAATTATATTACCTTCTTTGGGAAAGTGGTAGAGTAGAGCTTTGGTAGAGCGTGGTAGAGCTTTGATTTTGAAGCTGTAAAGACATTTAATTAATATTTTACTTTGCGAGCAATATAGTGCTAAAGAGTAATACCGAACGAATTAAGATTTAAAATTCACTACCGATTATTAAATGAATACATACACATAATAAAATAGTAACTCATTTCCGTCTGTCTGTCTGCCTGTCTGCTTTTCATTCGTGTTCGTATCAAGTCAAAACTACAGGATGGATTTTAACAAAATTTTGTGAGGAGCTACCTTAGCATTCTGAGTCCAATATAGGATACTTTTATCCGCAAAAATTTCTCACTTCCAAGAGAAAGTGGAGAAAAGCAGTAAAAAAACTATTGCCAAACATTAGGCGCCTATTGAATAAAATTTGTATTTGTACTTTGTGGAATTACAACGTTATTAAAATATTTAAAACATCTTTTATAGAGGTTTACAATAATTTTTAGAATTTTTTTATAAATTTTATCCAGGGATGGGTACTTTTAGATAAAGTAAATACATACCCCATAACTGAAGCACTATAAAAGTAAGATTCTTACAATTGGTGTGGAATACTTTCAAAGCAAAATAGAACATAATATTGTCAAGACGCCCACGACGTGGAGGGTATAGTTAATTATATATAAAAATAAAATATTTTACATTATATCTTAAGCTTATTTCTTATTTAAGGCTTTAATAAATTTTTTAAAAATAATTATTCTTAAACAAATTCTCTATATTCTTAAATGTCATTAAACTAATGTTTTAACTATTATTTTTGATTACCTTGAACTATAAATCCTTAATGATTAAACAAAAACAAATAATGCTTCCATTTATACCTAATGAATGCCTGTTAATTTATCAAAAAATAAAAAAGCAATAAAATTGTTCTTTTAATGTTTGGCCAAGGATATGACTATTACTACAATTATAAACGTTTGGTTAGAATTTAGTGACAAAACGATATTTATGTGGGAGAAAATCTAAATTAATTGCCATAATAGTTAATAATAAATTTATGAAATAATTTATGACTTGAAAGTCATAAATCAAGAATTAAGATTAAATTATTTCGCTTAAAATAAATTTATTAAACCGTAAAAACAACACGTTTAATTAATATAAATTTATTAACGGAACACATAGTTGGTTATACCATCGGCTTGTTTCAAAGCAGCCCATCACAATATTATTGAATAGTTTATTTCTTGTTGATATAATTTGTGCAACTATATATACTGAAAATATTCTATTAAAAGAAAATAAAAAAATATTGCCCTCTCTCTGCTTAAATGCTAGCAATGCGAATTTAGTTATGAAATATCAAAATTTTAATTTAATTGCAAATTCTCTTACCTTAAATTAATAATAAAATACATCTTGTAAAACGCGCTTGCTAAAACGAACGCCAACCGCAGCCTGGTGTTGTAGTGAATAAAAATTTCTTAGACTCATTCTAAAACAAAAATGGAAAATTAAATAATTTAAAAATTTTGAATATTTCATAAAAATATTTAATTATAATAATTTTTAGTTAGGCTTGAGTTCAATTTTAAAGAATACTATTATATATTTTCTGTACCGCTACAGACTTCATCAGCCATTTATATGTATGTCATTACGTTAGTTCTATCAGAAAACGGGTTTTCGACTCGGTCAATAAATAAATATGTGATAGTGCTGGCAAATTCTACTACTTTCAATTACTGGATACAACTCAATACTTTTCAATTGGGTACTCAATACTTCCGTTTATATACTAGCAGAGGAAATTTATCGTCGTAGTTGGCAAATATTTTTTAAATTTATTTCTAAAAATAAATTATTTCTAAAAAATAAATTTATTTTAAAAATGTATTGAGTACCAAAAAAAAATGATCGTGTATCGAGTACTCGGTACCCATTACTCAATACTTTGACAGCACTAATATGTGATAGCTGAGAGCCGCAGTAAATATTATAATAAGAAATTTTGTCTTTTTTATTTATTAATGTAGGGGGGATATCGAAGCAGGCCTACAACTTTCTGAGTCCATTTTTGACCACCTCTCGACTTTAGTGATTTCAGACTGTCGACTTTCTTTCTCGTTTCGTAGTCTCTTGTAGTTGCTGGCATTAGGCTTAGATTCACATCTATCAAATGTATGCATGTGGTTCTAAGCATTATGCTAGCCAGTGCTAAACATTCACACAATATGTGCGCTATCGGTTCAGCCTCTTCCAGGCACAATCTGCAAGTATCACCTATTTTTATTTTCATCTTGACCAAGTGATACTTAAAGTTTCCATTACCTTTAACTAACTAACTGCTTAAGGTACTTTAATTATATCCAAGCAACTTTCTAGGCCTAGTGCCGAGAGGCTGTTACCTCGAGAGTGTCTTTAGAGATTAACCCGTCTATCTCTTAAGAGGTATTCGGAATTCTTTCCGAGACTGAGAATAGATGTCCATCCACACAGAGCGCATATGAAGCCGGTCTGTCTATATAAAAACCGGAGGTAGACAGGTATCCAGAGTGCGTCCGACTTAATTTAACTAGTCTCTTAAGAATGACAAGATCTAAGTGAGGGAATATTAACAACCGCGGTACCAAGAGGAGGTATAAGTCGAACTACTGACAGTAGACTGTGTTGCGGTCAGGGTTGTCAGATATGGCGACTTCTCGCCAAACGTGGCGATTTCCAAACATATTTGGCGACCTAATTATTGATTTGGCGACATGGCGACAATTTTTGGCAATTTTTAAATTTTTTGGCTATTTTTCATTGACTTTTATAACTGAATTAAAGAACGTTAAAATGGATGATTAAGATATTGAAGCTATAAGATTGAATACTTTTTCATATTTAAAGATGATTCTCTCATTGAAAGAGAACTTTCAATAATGAATTTCACCAAAACTCTAATGCGAAATATATTATCTTGATAATACAAATTATATGAATTCAAACAGGGCATATTGCACCTCATCTGTTGATCTGTAGTAATGTTGAATAAATGTAATTCTTATAAAATATATTTCAAATAAGAACACGGTGATAAATACCTTCATTAAATTATAATAACCGAACTATTAATTCTTTTATTTCAAATAAAAATTGTACTTTTCTCGTGTTCAGTAATTATTTTTGTTTTATATAAAAACAAAAAATATGTAGACGTTTTTATCTATTTTTGGCTAATTTCAGCTATTTCAGAATTTTTTTTTTGTTATTTATTCAAAATATTATTTAAAATTAAATAAAATTGTATATATTTTAGACAAATTTTAACAAAAAGCCACATATTTTGGTAATTTCAGCGATTTTTTAAATCGATTTTGGTAAAATAGATGAACAAAAATTTGACAACACTGGTTGCGGTGAGCCATACTTTTGTTCTTGCCTGCCAGCCGAGGGCAAGTGTATTACTGATGTGTGCTTTTGTTTTCTTTGAATTTGATGGGCTCCGATTATTTAAAAATTTGGACGAGTTAATTCTAAAGGCACTTTTATTCAAGTCCCTAAAATTGTCGGGATATAATCAAAGTACGTTAATCGTTAGAAACAGGTTATGAAAACTTGAAGTATCAGCTGGCCAAGATATAAATCGAAAAAGTTAATACTTGCAGACCAAGGATGATAGAAGACAAGGTTACGCCATCCCGAAAATAAAAATTAAATATTCTGGGCAATTCAGCCTAATGACGTCACGAAACTGTCTTCCTATTGGCTAATAATTCTGACTGAGAGTATAACTATAAACTGTGAGAGTTTTTGATATAAATTATGAGAGATTTATTTGTACGTATTTATTTGAAGTAATTTGTTGATTAACGACTTGGCAACCTTAAATTGGCCGAACAATGTCATGTAACGGGCGAAACATGCGCATGGCGTAATCTTGTCTTCTATCATTCTTGCCTGTTGACTATGTCTGGAAGAGGCTGAGGGTGCTGTAGCATAAGTAGTTACCACATCGACTACTAAACATACTTACATGTTGACTTGAGTTAGTATCGCAGCCGCGCCCATTATCAACATCAATTTTGTCTGATATTAGTTGTTCTATTCTCTATCACAGCGCCTTTTTTTCGCCCGTATTAATCTATAGCACTAAGTTGAAGTAAATTATTATTAAAATGGCTATATAGCTATTCTAAAAAGAAGTATGACGTGCAATTGCAGAGTTGCCAAAAGTTAAGAATTTCTCTTATACCTTATTTCACCACCAAAGGGAAAGAGGGAAGACACTCTTTCCCTTTCCCAAAGAAAGTAACACAGTTAATTGGTAGGCATAATTGCCTGAGCATTGCTTCTCTTAAAAAAGTGTAACGTACATTGTGTATGAATGTCCAGCACTGGCTTGCATAAGGCGTAGTAGGACCACAGGCAGACATATAGTAAATGTGGCTGCTATGGGGGAAATAAGCCTTAGACAAATGCCATTTACAAATACAAGAGACAGTCTGAAACTATTATAGTCGAGAGTAAAGGCTAGTGTTAGCACGAGACTCCACGAAAATAAATTGGTGTTTAATCGGAAACCAAAAATCATTGAGGAATGATGGGGTTCGAAAAGGGCACCATTAATAAAATAAAAAAATACACTTATGGCAGGGATTTAGGTAAAACAACAATATTATTTTATTAAAAATTAGTATCATAAGATGCTTTCAAGTGTCGTTACTTGGTTATGCGAAGGGTTGTGCCATATAATGGAACCTGTACTCGGATACCCAGAGGATTATTAGTACCGTCACTTAGTTGAAAATCGAAAAGTAAAATAAACAAGTAAAAGTGCCATATTCGGCCGTGCCGAATTTTCTATACCCTTCACTACAGTGACTTTATTTATACAGACATGTACAGCATTATCCATATTGTTGACTCTTTATTTAAATTAAGTCGTGTGAGAAAAATTCATTATTCATGCTTTAAAGAAATAGAAGACAAATGAGAACAAATTCCGTTGGCTAGAGTTGTCGCCGCGTTGTCAGCTTTTGCTTTTATAAAATTATATATGTACATATATTTCCTCCAAAACTTTTTATTTGTATATGAATTTGTAATTTACAATTTTATGACATTTTCTTTTGTCAAATAAAATAGAAATTAGCCTAAGTTGACGACAGCCACAACGGTGGTCGTGTAGCCATGTAGCTTTGCTGGCTTCAAAATAATCGTTTACCTATAAACGTGTGTATTTTATTTTTGACAGTTTTATTCGGTATCCTGATGACGTCTATGTATTTAATGCAGAGATCTCATCTATTTAAAAATCAAACGCATTTAAAAAAATCAAATGCATTTAAAAAAATATGTTACACTATATACACACATGCATACATATGTATATTCTTAATATTAAATATATGTTATGTTACAGTCATGATTTTCATTTTTAAAGAAATATTGAAATTTTTGTTTTAATTTTTCGAAAATTTTTTGTAAAAATTTTTTTTTAATTTTTTTATAAATTTTTTTTTTATAAAAAAAATTTTTTTCTGTAGAATATCTTTTTAAAAATGTTTTGTAATTTTTTTTGTAAATATTTTTGAAAAAATAATTTTAATTTTTTTTTTAAATTAAAAAAAAAATAAATTTATAAATTTTATTGAAATTTTTTTCTTAAATTTAGGACTTTTCTGCAATCTCTATTGAGTTAAAATGGTCAGACAAAAGCAAAAAGAAATCCATACAAAAAAAATCCTCATATTGACCCCTATGTGTCTTTTAACTGCTCCTACTTACCAGTGGGTACCCTGTGGGTCCATTGGCTATCTCTATGTGTGTTGCTTTCTATTAAGGTCTTTAATACAAATCAAAGCAGAAAAACCCTACCAACCTAAAAACAAACAAAACTCACCCCTCGAAGGGGGTTATTGATCCCCCGAGATCTGTATGCACTCCTTGCGATCTACCTGTCGCAGTCTAATATTTATTTGACAAAAAAAGGCAAAACAGAATCATTAAAGCAGAAAAAATTAAAAACACAGAGAAAAAAATATAGGTGGGCGTGGTTTTTGGCCAGCAGCCTACAAAGGATTGATCCGATGTTTCTGAATTGCAATACACAAATTTTTGAAACTATGCCTGACAGAAACAGATTGGTGTGCTTAAATTTTTTGTATCTCTTCTGGTGCCTTGGCAAATGACATTACTACCCGAACACGGACAGACGTACATCGCTTAATCAACATCTCTATGTATAAGGATTCAGAATATATATATACTTTATGGGATCGGAAATGAATATTGTAGAAATTACACACGCAATGGCAAACTATACATACTCTTTCCAGCTGTGGTGAAGGCTATACAATTTGAAATATCGTTGTTCAATTTATTTGATTCCTTTTATTGTAGCAACTTTTAGCAGACTGTAAACTATGTTTTTTTTCTATAATCTATAAAATTTATCACACTAAAAACAACCCTAATTAAAACTAATTAAAATTTTATTCATTTAATTAGAAACTTAAATACGTAACTTTGTTTTAATTTATTTTTAATGAATATTCATTCAACAAAACTCTCAAATTCATTTTTTTTTAACGGAAATGCGCCAGCACTTGAAAAAAGGACAGACATGCTTTAAATAGAAAGTTAAAATTCTGTAAAAGAGGTGGAATAGTTTCTTGTAAACGAACATACAATTTTGTTCGATTTTTATGCAAATTTTTTTTCAAGTTTGTTTTTCACTACTAGAAAGTGACTGAACGTTGTCTCTCCATTACAGCATTTTCATAGCAGCAAATAAAACTGAAATATAGTATTTGGGAAAATTAGCATAAAATTGAACTAGAAAATCATGCATGCATGTGTAGAGGGAATACCAATAGAACACACTAACACATATAAAGAGACTAGCAAAAAAATAAAAAATAAAAAGAAATAAAAAGGGAGAGTAACACTTTGTTATTAGGAAGAACTGAAAATGAATACGGAAAGAAATGAACTTAACACAGGATCGATATACATATGTAAGAGGGGCAATTTGTTTTAAGGATATTTCCCCAAGGCATTTTATTCCTTTTTTTAACAAACTTTTTATCAAAAATTTTAATTGCTTTAGTCGAATTCAAAAACACATATCTGACGGAATTGGTGCAACTGTAGGAAAGTTGAGAGCAGGGAAGAAAGGTTCTAATTGCAGTTAAAAAAGGCTTAAGACAAGTGAAAGTGTACTCGAAACTGATACTTGAATTCATTCTAAAATCAAACAGATGTGACTTGGCAAATGAGGTCAATACATAGGAACAGCTGGAAATGAGTCAGCCGATGAACTACCCAAAAGGGGATCTGCTGTGAGTTTTTGTTGGACTCTTTTAACTTGAAGAGATGAAGGGATGCTACCATATGTCGGCATGTTCGATTTGTTAGGTGCTCGAAGAGCCACTTCTCAGCAGAAAGTCTACAAAGTTGTTTTGATATAAGTGCGGTACCTTAATCTGGACAACTGCTTTAGCAAGTATCATAAGTCCAAGAAAAAAATCGAAGAAGACAGACTGCGTGGAAGAGGCTGAGAGGGTAGCACATACAATAGATACATGTTAGCGATTTCCAGAGACTGTGTGGGGAGAAAGGTGAAGAATTACCAGTTGATAGTGTGAAATTATTACACTCGAGAATAGAGGTTAGTAATAGTACGAGACTCAATGAAAGCAATGTAGTCGTATATTAACAATCGGATATCGGAAACTATTGAGAAATTAAGGAAATGAAAAAGGGACCCATAGATTTGGTGGTCTGCTTAGATATCATCCCTACATACCTACATTATCAGAATTTCGACTTAAATCTTTTTGGCGACGGACGCATACTCCAATGAGGGAGGAGTAGAATTCTCAAAGAATGCATGGTGGAACCAAGTGAATCGAATGAATGAAAAATGGTTGTCTCCTTCTCCGCAAGTTTTAAAAAATTTTAAGAAATAAAACTTTGAAAAATTTGGCCCAGTTTCGCCGCGAAAGGGGAACAGTTCTTCTTTTACACTCGCATTAAATTAAATTAATGGGTTAAATAGTAAAAGCCTAAGCTAATATCTGAAAAGCTAACACACTTTAAATATTATCTGTCTCGAATGAAATCGATTTTTCAATTGTGTATAGTAGTGGTTGGAACGGTAGCGTACATTGGGATTAAAATTCCATTGGCTAATATTAGACTAAAGACCACAGGAGGACATACTTAATTGCACACTGTGTCTGGAAGGGGCACATTGTATGTGAATGTCCAGCACTGAGAAGCATAAGATTTAGGACCTCGAGCAAAGACTTGTTGAATGTGGATGCCATGGAGAATCTAAGCCTTGGACAAATGCTAGCAAATAATAGATATTCCCTTATGAAAAAGAAGGCCGACAGTCTATAGTCACTAAGGTCAAGAGAAAAGGCTGGTGGTAGCACGTGACTCAATGAAAGTAAGGTTGCCTGACGTAAATTACAAATCCGTTGCCTATAATCATTAAGGACGGAAAGGGGTCGAAAAGGGATCCATTAAGGAAATGGTCTGTTTCGATAACTCCCTACATTGACCATAAAAATAAAGAAATGAGGATCAACCATCCGTTATTATTTCTGAATGCACCGATGCCTAGGAAATGACTCTTTGATTTTTCTCACTCCACATTTGGCAATTTTACTGCTTACTGTCGTGTCCGTTGAGCTCAAATATGAGCCTTATCACTGAACAGAAAATTGCTACAAAACAATGCGTTGACTTCGAGATTATTTCCAACTCAAGAATCGAAAGTTACGTTCAATCGATAGTAATTCAGCAACAACAACACTAATAATTTGTTACGTTCCGTAAAATTAAGTTTTAACTAATTCTATCTTTAGCGCACGATAACATTTCCGTACAGACCTATGATTTGCTAAATTTGCAACGGTGTAATGATAAAATGACAAACGAAAGTGAGCCAAACCTGACAACCGTATGACAGCTGTCATGTTAATGTAAGTGGGTTGCTTCGATATTCCCCCTACTTTAATACGACATCTTAATTTCTGTGGGAAAGTGAAAACTTTAAAATGTAATTTATAATTTTTCGACCATTTGTAGTACTTTTAAATATCACACTGTGTAATTTTTTAAGTCATGGCCAAATAACCATATACGGACACCACTACGTGATAATAGACCAAAAAAAAGACCCCTGTCTCCCAGTTTTGCCCAAAGTACTCCAGGTTTTTTTTTATGGGCCATCAAAGATGTGGGGCCTCGATGTCATTTTTGCAAAAAAATGATCATTTATTCAAATTAACCATTAATGAGACAATAAATGAATTGGTATAAAAAACCTTTATTATTATTTTATTTTTTTATTATTTTTTTCCGTGTTGCACTGTGTATTTATATGCTTTTGGTACCTAGTCTTTTATGAGTCAGTACTGGAAAATTATATTTCTAAATTAAACAGCTTAGTTTCCAAATCATGAGAATTAATTAAATGGCTTTATGTTTAAAATTACTAAAGGTTTGCGCTACACAATTATTTAGTGGAGGTTCCCCTCTTCGCCATATTATTTGTCGTTTAACATTGGCCACTGGTTGTTCGGTTATTTGAAACGTTTAATAAAACAGATTGTATACAAACGAAAAACATAAATAAATTAACCATTAATGAGACAATAAATGAATTGGTATAAAAAACCTTTAGGAAAAGAGGAGATATACGTCATGCTGTAAAGGCAATTAATCAAAGCTTTTCATTTTCTCTAAATAATTTTGTAAAATTTATAACAAAGATTAACTGAAAAACAGTTTTGATTTATGGGTTTAACGTCTTTTTATTATGAATTATTTTGCTTGATTTTGACAGTTTTTGTTTTTATTTTGGTGTTTTTTTCATACTTAAATTTGATAACGATAAGACGATATGCTCGCGCTTATATGAAATCATTTTAAAAAGCAAAACTTCTCAAGTACAAGCCAAGTCATTTTTCTTTTGTATTTACAACATCATCTTTTTGTTGCTACTGTTTCATTTGCCTGTTAGCTTTGTCGCATAATGTGAAAATTTTAAAATCCTTTTCTGTTGTTAAATGATTATAAATTAATTAAAAATAAATCGTTCGAAAATATTTTCAAGTATTTCTTTGTTGTAAATAAATCGTGTTAGAACCGCAGCTTGAAAAGTTTAAAACAGTGATAACAGATGAAATGAAAAAGAAATTAAAATTAAAACTAAAATTATAATATTTTTTCTGCTAGATCGTACAAATTTAAGAACAACATAACTTGGGAATCGGTTCATCTATACATATAATAAAATAGTAACTTATTTCCGTCTGTCTGTCTGTCTTTTCCTTTGTGTTCGCATCACGTAAAAACTACTGGATGGATTTTAACAAAATTTTGTAAGGAGGTACCTTAGCATCCTGATTCCAATATAGGTTACCGCAAAAATATATTGTCGTGCAATTTTATGATATTGAAAATAAAACAATAAAACTTTAGTTTTTATGATTTTTTATCTTTTTAGTTTGAAAGCAAACTCCAGATTTTTTAAGCCTTGGGAATTCGCTGCCAACATATCAATTTTATGTGTCATGTCCAACTAAGTGTACTATAAGTAGTTCGCCTTATACCTCCTCGTGATGACTGCCGATACCAGGCTGCTGATTAGATGTTTTCTTTGCTAGGAGGCTGACTAAATTGATTCGAGCAGATTCTGGATTCCTATTGACGACTTCCAGTTCTAATATAGACTTATCAAGGAAGCCACGCAAGAGATAAAGAGTTTAGTCTCTGAAAGAACTCCGTATCTTTGTGGACGGAAGAGTGGAGCATAATTAACTCTTAATAGGTGAACAATTATTTAACCTTTAAAGGCACCCCTGAAGCAATAGTCTTTCGGTACGAAGTCCGGAAAGTTGCTTTGACATAATTAAAGTACCTTAAGCTGGATAACTGCATGAGTGGCAGGTGATGAAAACTTCAAGTACCATTTGGCCAAGCTCGAAGTAGATATTACTTGCAGACTGTACCTGAAGGAGACTGAGAAGTTAGTACCCATTGTATATTAATGTCCATCACTGGCTAGCATAACTTTTAGGATAACGCGGGGACAGAAACACGTTAATTGTGAATGCCATAGGGGATATAGGTCTTAGGCAAATGCTAGCAATAGAAAGAAGGTCAACAGTTGACAGCCGGAAATTACTATAGTCAAGAGTTACCTGGTTACCTGAAATCATTGAGTGCCGTAGGAAGTCGTAAGGGACCCACAAAGTTTGGTGGTGGTCTGCTCCGATATCCCTATACACTATTAATAAATATATGTATATATTTATTTCAAAAATACATCAAATAGCTTGCCATTTTCATATTTACACAAAAAAAAAAATCGAATTAAAAAATTTTAGTTTCGTAAACAAAAAAATTACTAAGACTACATTTTTTATACATAAATATCTTAGTAATTACTTTTAGTGGTTAAACTTTGAAAGTTTTTAGGCGCCTGCTGCTCCCTGTAATCACTTTAAAAGCAACCAGATACTAAACGGGATTAATGTTAGTTTTCTATTGGTAAATTTGCATGAGATTTTTTCTGGGTGACCTAAAACTAAAATTTATTAGAAGCAACAAAAATAAAACTGGAAGTGTATTATTTTTAAACCTCTTACGTTTCACTATCTTTTTAGCTGCTTCGTTTATCTTTATACATATTTCCTGTTGTGCAACTTAATTCCCAATTAGATTCTGTGGGTTCATTGAAAACTTAAATTTAATAATGCCACTTGTTAAACATCTTTTAAATGTCTTACTGGCCTGGAAACCGATAAGAAAACAAGATGTGTTCTATTTTTAATCAGCTTGTGCTGGCAGAAAAATTTTTAGAATAATTATTAACATTAAGTGTGTTTTTTCTTAATTTTTGTTTTTACTTTTTCAAACACGTGTTACCTTCTATTTTGTTCTTGTTTGTTTGTTTGTTTGTTAGTTGGAAAGACAAAAAGTTATAAACCACTTAATTAGTTTAGTTTTAAATATAATTTTTCAAAATGTTAACAAGTAGTTTAAGTGAATAACCAACCACAACCATCTACTACTCTTTAAGGAAATTAAAGGTTTTGATTCCTACAAAGCAATAAACCCACAAGAGAAAGAGATTTTAAAATTATGAAAATCGCGTTGATAAAAGAAGGTCCAATGAAATGATGTACAGGTTTAAAAAGTTAAAGGCAGATCAATTTTGAAAATATTCTGTAAGCATTAAAAAAAAAGATAAAAATACTCGAGCTTCTGGTGAGATTTTTTCCTCTTTTTGAAGGTCCAGTTTTATACTAAAGTAATAAAACATATAATTTTATATTTCTTTTTAATTATAATTAAAATTGTCATTCCGTGTGTAATTTCTACAATATTCATTTCCGATCCCAATAAGAATATATATTCTTTATATACATAGAGATGTTGATTAAGCAATGTCCGTCTGTCCGTGTTTGGGTAGTAATGTCATTTGCCAAGGCACCAGAAGAGATTCAAAAAATTTAAGCACACCAATCTGTCAGGCATAGTTTCGAAAATTTTCGGATTGCAATTCAGCAACATCGGATCATGCCTTTGGAGGCTGCAGGCCAAAAATCACGCCCACCTTTATTATTTCACGTTTTTTAGTTTTGATGATACTCTTTTGCTTTTTTTTCAAATAAATATTAGACCGAGACAGGTAGATCGCAAGGATCAATAACTCCCTGCGAGGGGCGATTTTAGTTTCTTTTTAGGTTGGTATGGTTTTTCTGCTTTAATTTGTATTAAAGACCTTTGTAGAAAGAAAAACGCATAGAGATAGCCAATGGACCCACAGGCTGCCCACTGCTAAACAGCAGCAGTTAAAAGACATATGGAGGGTCAATATGAGGAAATATATTTAAAGAGTTTTTTTTTTATTTAGTTTGACCATTCCAACTCAATATAGATTGCAGGAATGTCCTAAATTAAAAAAATAAATTTTCAATAAAATTTAAAAAATAAATTTTCAATAAAATTTAAAAAATAAATTTTCAATAAAATTTAAGAAAAAATTTTAAAAAATTTAAGTAAAAAAAATTTACAATATATTTTAAAAAAGATATTTTTACAGAAAAATTTTCTCAAAAAATTTTTAAAAAAATTTTCCAACAAATTTTCAAAAAAAAATTTTACAAAAAATTTTAAACAAAATATTTTTACAAATAATATTTGCAAAAAATTTTCGAAATATTAAAAAAAATCAATAATTCTATGAAAATAAAAATCATGAGTGTAACATAACATACATACATACATACATACATACATACATACATACATACATACATACATACATACATACATACATACATACATATGTATGTATGTATGTATGTATATAGAATAACATATTTTTTTAAATGCGTTTGATTCTTGAATAGATGAGATCTCTGTTTTAAAACCTAGATGCGTTAAACACACAGACAGCATCAGGATACCGACTACAAACTGTCAAAAATAAAATACAGACGTTTATACGTAAACGATTATTTTGAAGCCAGCAAAGCTACATGGCTACAGACCATCGTTGTGGCTGTAGTCAACTTAGGCTAATTTCTATTTTTGTTGGCTACAATTTTATTTTATTCAACAAAAGAAAATGTCACAAAATTGTAAATTACAAATTCATAGACAAACAAAAAGTTTTGGGGAAATATTTATAATTTTTTGAAAAATTATTTAATTTTATAAAAGCAAAATAAGTATTTTTACAACATTGCCAGAGTTTACTATGTAGCTGTCGTCCTCAATATTATCAAGTACCTGACTACACTGCGACAATTGTAGCCAACGTAATTTGTTTTCATTTAGTTGCGTAGCCGCTGTCTTCTATTTCTTTAAGGCATGAATATTGAGTTTTTTCTCATACGACTTATTTTAATTTATGTAAAGAGTTAACAATATCGATAATGCTGTACATGTCTGTATAAATAAAATCACCGTGTTGAAGGGTATAGAAGATTCGGCACGGCCGAATATACTCTCTTACTTGTTTTTATTGCCGTTAATTTGTACATTTTTTCCTGATCATGTTATACAAAGGAGTAGCGCAATATCGATACTAAAAATAATAAACGACTGTAATCTTCAAAATAAAAATAACTAAATTCACAAAAAAAATATTTTGTACCAATTAAACGTTTTAATTAGTTTCAAAAACAATTTTAATCAATTTTTTAATTGATTCAATTATATTCTTTCACAGAGCTTTACAATAATTTTTAGAATTTTCGAATTTTATATAAATTTTAGAATTTTATCCAGGAATGGATACCTTAATATAAAGTAAATACGTAAGAGTCTTAGAATTTCGTGTGGTTTACTTTCAAAGCAAAATCGAACAAAATATTTTCAGGACGCACACAACATGTGTGGTCACAGCAAGTAATTTATAAAAATAAATAATATCTTATGCTGACAATTCGAAAAAAGTTGAAAATATGTGATCGATTAAGTTTTACAAATTTTTTCTGGCAACTACAGAAGTGAATTGAAATTATTTAAAGCGTATTATTGAAAGCATACTTTTAGGATTTATTACATTTTTATTTGTCAATTTTTCAACACAATTTCAAATTCGAATTAACTTTGTTTATCTGGCATACACTCACACGAAATACAAGATCGTTTTATCTTCTCAAGAAACCTAATATGTTCGCTGTGACAATATATGATTGCGGTAAAGAAATTCTAGTTGTGTTAGTGAAAGGTTTATCCTTAAATGGGTACTACGCCAAAAATTGCAACATGATTACTTAGCTTTACTTTTTGTTATTCAAGGATTCCCTTAAAAGGTTTGTAGGCTAGTCTATCAGTCTGGGGGGTTGTGGGTTCAATTCTAGGTGTTTCATAACTCTTTTGTTTATATGATCATTTGCCAGAATCTATTCTGCTAATTTATTTGCCATTTTAAGCCCATCAAGAATTGATCTGGCGGTTAGCGAACACGAAACTTTGTACTCAAGAGTGTTATTACATGGATCAATGTATTCATCCAAAAATCAACTGTAAGAATATGAAATCCTTCACCCTCAACAGCTAGATCTCAACACCTCATAAAAATGCTACTTTGAGGTTTTGTGCTTAGAACTCGCACTTACACCCCTTGTGCTCATTTATCGTAGAAACAAATGACAACAACAACAAAAGCTATAAATATACATATATCACTTGGGCACAAATTATCGTTTTGAAATTAGAATTACAATACCATCTGTATAATAAAAAAGATCGTCGTTGCAATTGATTTCTAATGATAAAGAATCACAGAAACTTTGATCCTAAATATTCTCTATATATGAAAAAAAATGTGGACATCAAGTCAAGTCGTAGTGAAAAAAACTAGAGTTATATTTTTTATAAAGCTTTAAACACATAGACAGCAGCGACTACACCGCTACACGACTACAAATGTCGTTGGCTACAATCGCCGCCGTGTAGTCAGCTACTGAGTTATGTTGAAGACGACAGCTACATACTTCAAAACTATGAAAATATTTTAGAAATACATA
This sequence comes from Phasia obesa, assembly GCA_949628195.1. NCBI lineage: Eukaryota > Metazoa > Arthropoda > Insecta > Diptera > Tachinidae > Phasia > Phasia obesa. Next base: position 86,933,781 of record OX451218.1, read on the forward strand.
TTCAACTTATAAAAAAATTACTTACCAAAAATACTTTTATATCAAAACAAATAAATATACATATGTATGTATATGCTCAAAACCTTTTGATTGTAAATGAATTTGTATTTTTAATTTTTTGACATTTTCTTCTGTTGAATAAAATAAAATTGTCGCCAACGAAAATAGAAGTTAGCCTAAGTTGGCTACAACCAACTCAAAATAATCGTCTTCATATAAACTTGTTTCTTTTAATTTGGACAGGTTGTAGTTGGTATCCTGCTGTCGTCTATGTGTTTAAACCTTTAATAAGTCAAATATAAAATCAAATATAATTTTTTTTTTTTTTTTTTTGAAAATGGCCCTAAACATATATTTAATATTTATGCTGGGGTTCGTTTCTTACCCATTAATTTTAAAGAATATTGAAAATTTTAAATATATTAGTCGAACCATTTATTAACATACAAATGAGTTGTTAAGTAGGCTTAATTAAGTACATTTATTCTCTTTAACAACTTAATAGGGTTGAAAGAATATTTTTTTACAAATTAAATGTTACTTTTAAGCAAAAAAATCAGACACTAGCAGAATGAAATGTATTTTCTGGATCGCTTAAAACTACCCTCGTATCTTTGGGCATCATTTAGTTAGTTGTAAATATCATCTTTTTAACCAATCAAACTCAGATTATTATTGAATACGAGAAATTTTATACCAATTATATATCGTTTGTTAGAACACTGCCTTATAATTTCCTCTTGTTTATATATTTTTCTTTAAATTGTATCACTTTGCATTATTGCTTCAGCGAACCTGACGTTAGTGACCCATTCTACTCCAATATTTTTAATACCCTCAGGGTCCTTTGTTTTTTTAGCTAAGTTTTTTTTACTAAAGAAATATATAGCGGAACAGTATAAGAGTAAAATTAATATCAACTTTAAAAGTGAACCCAACCCTTTAAATAAATTATACGTGAAATGTGTAATAAAAACTATAAATTTAGTCTTACTTTTCATTAAACACAATTTGCTGCCTGTTTTGTTTTTCAGATTAAAGAAAAATTACATTTGAATATTTACACGAAAATTTAATTAATTTTATGAGTAATTTTGTTTTATATGAAATTATAAAAATATTAAACATTTTTATATACACGGGGGCTTTTAGGTAAAATTAATTTAAATAAAAAATTACACCGAAACACATATTTACACTGACATAAATACTTTTTCAGAGTAAATATTTACATGGTTTTTATTTTTCTTAAATTTAATTAATAAAAATTTTTTTATATTTTTTTTTTTTTTGTTTAATATGTAGGCGACACAGAAAACAATTTAAAATTTAATAAAGAAATGTAACAATTTGTTTACAATATTATTTTCTGTAAAAAATCTTCACTTAATATTTTTGTATTAATTTTCCATAAATTTTTAAGTAATTTGTATTTTTCTACATCAAACACTTCAAATTAGACCTATTACAGCAAACCGACCCACGTTTAAAGTATTTTTATTCTTTTGTTTTAATTGTTTGTTTTTTCTTCAATTTAATTTTATTTGTTTTTTCTTTTATTGTAATAAATCTATAGTTTTTTTTTTTTTTTTTTGGAAAATCGAACGAACAACACGGCACGAATGTTGAAATCAAACTGACTGTTTGAATAATGAAAATTTGAAAAGTTCGTTCGCAGGATAAAAACAAAGAGCCAAAACAAACACTTTAAATTCTTTTAGTTTTTCACGGAACCACCTTGTTGTCCCTTATTGATGTAGAAAGCTTTTTATAGCATGCCTAAGAGCTTTCGAGAGCATCAATCCAAATGGTGAATGAGCATGCTCTAAGGGAGAGTAGTGCATTTTAATTTTGTACACAAAAGAATAAAAACACCTGTAGCCAGCCAGCCGTTTCATTGTTGGCGGAAAATATTTAATTGCTTTATTTGTTTGTTATTTTTTGTTAACAAGTCGCTTGTCGAACCATGCCGGCAACATTATTTATATAGAGAGCAGTGTAGGAGTTAGGTAGGAGAGTGAACGTTAATATGAGAAATAAAAAGTTGGACCAAAACAAGCTGAAGTTTTAAATAAAATTTCAGAAAAATATTTAAGGCACTACTTTAAATTTCAAAGCAAGGCCCTTTAACTTAAGCAAGCTTAAAATGCTTATAATGCTTAAAATTCCATATATATATATATATATATATATATATATATATATACAGTCAAGGAAAAAACTGTACATACAACCCTAAATTTCGGGTTTTTTGGATATTTGTAAATTTTATTTAAATCAAATAAATGCTATTTGATAAAGAGTCAACAAAGAATTATATTTATTAAATTCAAAGGCATAAAAACAATAAAAATAACGAAATCATATAATATTCACAAGAAAAAAGTCAACATACAGCTATAAAAGCTAAAAGTTAATAAAGTTTTTGAACTAAAACGAAGGTCAAATTTATTTTTTTTTTTTTATATTTAGTAGGACCTCCTTAAGCATCTTTTACTGCCTGAAGCCGGCTGGGCATTGACATCACTAAATTTTCAGTGATATCTGGATTAATTTTGCACGAATTAATGCGTTTTTGAGAGTCTTTTGACGTGTAATGTCATTTTTCGCACTAATCGTTCCAAAACATCCCAAGCCTGCGCGATCGGTTTAAGATCTGATGACTGAGGTGGGGAATTCAGCTGTCGTGGAGCATAATAAAGAAGCCAGTCTCGAACTATGTGAGTGGTGTGCTTGGGTTCGTTGTCTTGTTGAAAAATCCAACGATTTCCAAGACCCAAGCTTTCGACGGATGGTTTCAAATTTTTTCTAGTATACTTTTATATTGATGTCTGTCCATTTTACCATCGACGAAAACCAAATGCCCCACCCCAGATGATGCTATAGCTTCCCAAACCATAACACTACCACCACCACCATGTTTCATTGTAGGTATTACATACTTCGGTTCAAGTGCAGTATTGGGGTTTCTCCACATATTTGCTCGGTCGCCGCTTCCAAAAATATTGTACTTGCTCTCATCAGTAAATAAGACAAATTTCCAGAAATTCAAATCCTTATTTAGATAAGCTTTTGCAAATTCGACGTAGGTGCCGATTCTTAGCAATAATTAGTGGTTTCTTTCGCGGCGTTCTACTTCTAAAGCTGCTTTCATGCAAAATATTTATAATTTTTCGTGACGCCACAGAAACATTAGAACATTTTTCCATGTGTTCCGCTAATTTCGGAGCACTTATTCGTGGATTTTCATGCATTTCTTTAAGAATAATTCGCACATTCCGACTTGAAAACTTCCTTGGCCTGTCAGATCTTGGCTTATTTTCGGTGCCATTTGTGCTCTCGTAGTTTTTTATAATAGTTTGGACAGTAGCTCACTATTTTTGAAATCTCACCGAAAGATTTGTTTTCATTTCGGAGTTTTACTACTAAATTGCAAACGGAAAGTTGTATTTCTTTTCTTTTTCCATTTTTTTATATTTAAAAATTTTTTAGTTTTGTCAAATATGCGAAATCAAATGTGCGAAAGAAATTTGACATCCATAATACCAAACCATTTTTAGAAAATTTTCTAAACGATAACATTGTTCATTTTATCAGGGTTGTGTTTTTCTTAATGTAAAGAACCAAGCTGCGTGAGTCGCAGGCGATAGTTCGCCGACGCCGATGTTATTTTTTCTTTGTCCTGCACCTGCCTTAAATTGCCATCAGTCTTATCTCCTATATATATACTTTGTTTCTGTCATGTCTAGGAATTGTTGAATGTACGTATTATTTTTTTTATTAACCGAAAACTTGAACGGCCCAACAAACTTAAGATCCGGCACCTCTGCCGTCCACATAAAATTCCTCAGCCGACGCCGTTCAATGTCTCGTCTCGGCTTGTTCCTTTGATGATATTTTTCATTTTAATGAAATTTTTAGTCGTTTTTAGTTCGTTTTTATTCTCTCTAAGTAAGAATTAATTAAATTACAAATTAGGTGATAATATTAAAGAAAAATTGCTAACCGAAGGTTGGCTGAAGGAACAACAAAATATATGGTGGTAAATATTAAAAGTAAAAATATTCAACAAGAGGGAAGCTTAAGGTAGTGGTAGACTTCGTTCTCACCAACTGACAATTGATAATTGAATACAAGTTTTCTCGTATTCCTTTATCTGGGGCCCCTATTATGAGTTGCATTCGATTTTCGATCTTCGCTGGCTAACGAACATCGAAAATCGAATGTCAAATTCGTATTATGAGTTGGTAGCACTGTCGAAAATTTCGTTGCACAACGAATTTTCAATCGAACACAATTTTGCTTTCGATGGTTTGCGTCAGTTTGTAAAACTTATTGAAAATGTAAGTATTTGTGAATTTTTGTTTTTTATATAAATTATTTTTTTGTTTTTTATGTAAATTAATTTTATTTTTTATATAAATTATTTTAATTTCATGCAGGTCTAAGGTTGTAAGTACAAAACAACAATTGGAAAAGCTCTTTTTCTAATGAAACAAAACCCTCAGCTGCCAAAAGGAATATGCACAAAAGTTTAAGCGTCAAAAAAATGGGAAGAAACCACGTAAGAGCTAAATTGTATGGGGCCACCCGTTAGAACAACAGCAAAATGGTCATATTAATTAATAATTAATTAAAGTTTTTCTTTTATAAATAAGTAATAAAATATCTATGTATTTGTAGTGCCAGCTGATAAATATGTACTATGGTGAATAATCAAATTGAGTCAAATTCACAATAGCGCTATTTTTATCGAATGTGCGCCATAATACCAAATGAAAATTCGTTCGATCAGTACTTTCGACTACAGTCGAAGATCGAAAGTTGCTCATAATAGGCACCTGGGTTTGGTTGGTTAAATAGACGATGCTTACAACTAAATACTACCCTAAGTAGATTAGATACAAGAGTGCTGATGACGGACGTGGCTGTCTAGAAAATGTGCATTCCGCTCCTGCTGGTGTCTAAAAATTAAATTTTCCCAATTTTTCTTTAATATTATCACCTAATTTGTAATTTAATTAATTCTTTCTTAGAGAGAATAAAAAACGAACTTAAGCTTGACTATAAATTTCAGTGTATGTAATACATAAATAGTTCGACTAATAATAATTAAAATTTTTTATTTCATTTGAAAAATATTATCATTTTTGACAATCACACAATTCTCGTTTTATTTCTATCTTACAAAATCCAATGAAAATCTTATTACTCAGTATTATAGTGTGAAACGGGCTTAAGCCTGTAATAGTTGTTGTTGCCGATTTCTCTAGAACATTTTATATGCAAGTAAACGTTCATAAAAAACATATATAAAATAAACATGAGCGCATACCCATTTTTGCGATTAAAGAAACCATGGGATAAAAATAAAACATAACAGTGTGTTAATGATTGGCGGCCGACTCACGCCAACATGTATGACTAGTAGTCGAAATGCTAACAAAACAAAGCTAGACCTGATACCGGTAGCTTGCGGGTCATCTTGGAAACAAATTCGTTATTAGCGCACATTGTGAACTCCAAAAGAGGACTAGCAATGACGGTGCAGTAGTTTTTCATCAACGTCCAATTTTTGGGAAATTCCTGTGAAAATTTAAAGAGCTGGTTTGTTCCGGTTTCAGAGATAGATGGCGGTGATACAGGGACAGACGTTTTAGAAAAAAAAAAATTGGGTTACGTTTTTACTCTGTAATAATGGAAATTTAAGGGAATCTACTAAATGAGCATATCCAGGATATTCATTGACTACTAAGTTTTTTATTATTAATTTTCAAACTTTTGCGCTACCTTTTATTTCAAAACAAATTGGTGTCATTCAGTTAAAATAACACACTTTTGCTATAAAAAGAGAACAATTGAGAGTTTGCCAATTGCATCTGTTTCTTTTAAGTTTTTAACTGTTCAGTGTCTATAGCAAACAAGTGTTTTATTATTTTGCTTGCTCACCGAAGCTAACCCCACACCTCCCTATTCAAAAGTTTAAATTTGGATTAGTAATCCTTTTTCTTTTAAAATAATTATTTTTAGAAAAAAAAATATACTTTAGATTTATTTTGCACAGAAATAAAAGCTTAAGAAATTCTACTTTGTAAGAGAACAAAGGTGAAGGCAGCCAATGTGCACAGTAGTAAATAAATACAATATAAAATTCCTTTAAGAATTTAAAATTAAAAACAAAAGTAAACATTTGTTCACAAAAGAGAATCGGAATCGGAAGCTCAACAGTTGGCAAACATGTTTTTTTTTAAGAAATAATCGCATTGCTTCTTGATGCATGTAACAACGCTTCTTCACTTATGTGTCTATGCATGGATTATTTAATGTTTATACGAGGTTAATTTGATAATTCCGTTGCTTTTTGGATCAGTGATATTTTTCACTTTTGCCTTTCAACATAAACTCCTTTTTGTTTAATACGTTAAGTCTAGGGACTTTCCCGTTTTGTTCCCTCTTAAAAAAATACAAATTTCTCAAGACGTTTGTTTGAATGATGATTTTCTTGTTTGACCCAAATATCTTACCACCCAGCCATTTCTTTAAATTTGGAATCAGGAAATAGTCGCAAGGGTCTTAATCTGGAGAGTTTCCTGGATGGGGCAGGAGTTCGTAGTCTACCCTTTTCTTTGGTATATAAGGTCTGTTTGTTTCTTCATCATTATTTAATCTATTCAAAAGCTTCGAATAATACTCGCCGGTAGTAGTTTTTGCCTTTTAAAGGTTATCGATGTGACTGAAACCGCGTGCATTCCCAAAAAACTATGGAATTTTAATTCACTTATTCTCTCCTGCAAAAATTTTAACCTGCGCAAAAAACTTGCCCTGTGGAAAATAGGTCTTAGTCTTCTTTGGTGTATTAACTACCCCACCTGCTGTATTTACTCTACTTGTTCTGATCGATTGCATGTGATCGAGAAACATTTAATACAATACTGGCAGTGCCCGCGTCATCGTTGGCGTCCTGGCAATATTTTGTTCCGTTTTTGCTTTAGTTTTGCAAGAACTCTACACCAAATTTTAAGATTCTTACTTTTATAGGGCTGCAGATATGGTTTATATATTTTCTTTGTATAGAGGTACCCTTCTCTGGATAATGTGAGTTCACATTATTCTATTATCGTAGAGTTCTGTAAATGGCGTCTAAAACTTCTTGTTTAACAAAATAAAATGTGCTGCCAAGTTTTCACTACCATTAAATCGGTCAAATTGTGTAATTGTGGAAAGTGCGAGTTAAAATAAAACACGTCCGCACAATAATTTACCTCTACAAGTAAATTATTGTACCTCTACAAGTAAATTATTGTACCATAAATCGTTTTAATTTTCCTACTGTTTTTTAGGTAGTTAACAACACTTATTTTCCATACATGAATTTGAATAGGAAAAAGCAAAACTTACATGCAGTGCACAGTGGGGCAGAATCAAAATATTTTGAAAATAACTAAACCATTTGTAAAGGACTAGGCAGATTGATCCAAATTGAGCATAGGAAAGGAGTATCTCAGCTTAAGGTGTGGCGCTATGTTGTCTCAAAGTTGAGTACCTCGCCCCTGGGAATTCTTTAGGACCTTGGCATTTCATCAATTTAATTTTTTTTTTATTATACATGGTCTTAATGATCTAGTTATTACCTATAAAATGTTGGTCTAGTCTGTAAGTTCTGTTTTAAAATGAGCGAGTTATAACCATTTTAAAATTAAAATTTTTGATACCTTGGTCCAGTTTTTTTATTTTAAACAATTTTCAGCAAATTTTTTACACTTTTTTTAAACAATTTTAAGCAATTTTTTAAAATTTTTTTCCCATAGTTACTGAGCGAAATTTAAAATATTGTGGGAAATTTTTAAGATTATATCTGTTTTGAGTTAAAAACTAGACTATTTTCAATTAAAAAATTCCAAAATTATTGAATTTTTTGTGTATTTTAGTTCAAAAATGGCCATCAATCTTATTTTTTAATAAAAACAATTTCTTAAGGAATATATAAAAATTTTATAACTTGTGCAAGCTAACAATATGTACGTACGTTTAAATCAAATTTTGTGTAAAATTTAGAAACCTTGTAGAAGGTAGAGGTCCTTCAATTTGTCTAATTTAACACCGTAATAAAGCTATGTATACTCCCAACTATTGCTGAAAGTATTTCATGACCCCTACTCCATATGTGGATTTTATGGGCAAAATCCAAAAATTTCGAATTTTGGGATTTTTGGCATTTATTTTGGGAATCCTGCTCATGCCAAATATTGCATTAATCGGCCTAGCCCTTTACAAATAGCTGAATTATTTTCAAATATTTTGATTCTGCCCCACTGTGCAGTGGTAGAGAGGAGTATGACGGCTTTCTAAAAGGCCGCTTTACTTTTTCTTTTGGAGGCACAAGGCCTTCCAGTCGCATTCCATTCTTATATCTTTTTTACACAGGTTGTCATTGCAGAGCAGGCTTTCAACTCTCGATTCTGCCGGCAAGCGTTCCAGAAGATCATCCTAAAATTGTCTGCTAGAAGAAAGCCTTCAGTTTAATGCCCTTTAGAAGACTTTTCGTAGCAAAAACTATGCAAAAATGTTTTGTCAAGATTGTTATTGTTTTTCTAATTTTATTAAATTTAATTTTACTTGAATTTTTAATTTAACATTTAAATTTTTTCTTAATTTTTTGTGAATCAAACCCACGCCCCCTGATACACTAGCGCATTACCAATCAGGCAAGTTACACTCAATTAAAGGGCAGTAAAATTTTATAAATGAGAAATCTAAAAAGAGAATATTTTTTTTGCCATGCAAAATGGGAGATATTAAAATAGAATAAAAATAAAGGGAAGGGAATGAAAGGAATATGTACTAGTTATTTTAATAGAGAGAGCCAAGGCCTTCTAAAAGACCTTCTTTGGAAGTCACAGAAAAATTAAGGGTCGTAGGAATGCAAGGTCTAAGCATTTCTAATAGAAGAAAAGGCCTGAACGAAGACGGCCTTTTTCGTTTGACCACTAAAATGTTATTCTCTTGCTGATATTAGCTCTTAAAGGTATGCAACTGAATATGATTATTAAAAACTGTTTTATTAGTTGTTTAGCTTAAATCCATACATAGAATAAAACAGTAACAGTTCGCATCATGTAAAAATTACGGGATGGATTTTAACAAAATTTTGTGTGTAGGATACTTTTTTCCCCAAAATTATCTTACTTCCAAGAGAAAGTGGAGAAGTAGCAGTAAAAGAACGTCGATTTTTTCACCAATTTAAAGGTACTGCATACTTTAAGGCATCTTTCATTTTTGAAAGCGGGATATTTTAAACATATTAAACGGGTTCCGTAACAGATGGTGCTATTTAAAAAAAATGTGAAATGAAAGCAGGATATTTTAAACATGGTTGCACAACAGATGTCGCTGTTTTAAAATAATGACAAATATGAATTAATTACTGCCAAATAGACAATTTAATAAAATATGTATTTGATTTGTATTTATACTTTGTGAAATTATATTGCTATTAAAATATTGTAAACACCTTTTACAAAGCTTTACAATAATATATTTTAGAATTTTATCCAGGGATGGGTACCTTTATATAAAGTATGTACGTAAGAGTCCTAAAATTGAGTGTGGATTACTTTCAAAGTAAAATCGAACAAAATATTGTCAGGACGCACACAACGTGTTTGGGCACAGCTAGTTTAATTAATAAGATTTATAATATCTACCTCTTACAATTCAAGTTATAAAGATTTGTGACAAACAGACAGCCATATTAAAAAGGGTTACGTTTTTAGCCTTTGGGTACGAACGGAAAAAAGAACAATTTTATTTTGAAATAAATTTGTCAAGTACGAGTTAGACTCACACACTTAGGGTTCCATACTATGTTTAGTACAACTTTAAAAATTCAAATTTTTCATTTTTTCATGTCTTATGAGTCACTCTTTTATTTTAAAATTAAAGTAGTAATTGCATCACTGTTGGAACACCCTTTAAAGTATAACAATTTTTGTTATAGCGGCCATGGTAATACACTACCTATAAAAATATACATGAGCCTACCTATTGCGGTTCAAAAAATAAGGTAATATACGTGAAAACATGTCACTAATCGAACACCCTTTAGATATTAGTAATTGTTACAGAGTCTACCTATTACAGTTAAAAAAATAAGGCTATTTACGTACAAATCATGTCTCTGTCGGAACACCCTTTAATTTTGTTATTTGCTATGGCGGCCATTCTCTTTCTTTCCAATTCTCTTTCTATGAATATATCAAGAGTCTACCTATTACTATTAAAAAAAATAAGTTACTATACGTGAAAAACATGTCACATGTCAGAACACCCTTTAATTTTTAGTAATAACAGCCATGGCAACTCATCTTCTGTACAAATTGGAAGAGTCTACCTATTACGGTTCAAAAAATATGTCGTTATACATGCGAAAGACGTCACTAACGGCAAACCCTTTAAATTTTTATTGTTTTTATAGGGGTCATAGTAATACACCATTTGTGAAAATTTCAAGAGTCTATCTATTATGGTTAAAAAAATTAGTCAATGTTTATGCAAATCACGTCACTGTCGGCACACCCTTTAATGTTTACTATTTGTTATAGTGGCCATAGTAATACACCTCCTGTAAAAGCTTCAAGAGTCTACCTATTATCATTTAAAACTTAGGCCATATATTACGTCACTATCGGTACACCCTTTAATTTTTAGGTTTAATATTGTATACTTGCTTATAACACGAGCATAGATTAAATTACTGTCTGCAAATTTTAAGTGGTTTGCTCCTATATCTCAAGAAGTAAAGTAATAAAGGCAAATAACACGTCACTTTAGGAACACCCTATAAGTTTTAGTATTCATTGCTATAGGGACTACAGTTACACACCTTCTGTGAAAATTTGTAGAGTCTACCTATTATGGTTCAAAACTTAGGCCTTATATGTATGTGCAAATCACAGCACTATCGGAACACCCTTTAATTTTTAAGTTTATTTTTTAGACTTATTTATATAGCGTACTAAGTTTTAATTACTGCTTGTATATTTTTAGAGTATTCTTCCTACAGTTGAAGAAAAAAGCACGTATTCGTAAATAACACCTCTCTATCGGAACACCCTATAAGATTTGGTATTTGCTACTATAGCGGCCACAGCTATACACCTTCTGTGAAAATTTCAAGCATCTACCTATTATGGTTCAAAACTTAGGCCTTATACATGCAAAACAAACCTCCCTTTAATTTTTAGTTTTATTTTTTTATAGTTGTTTATATAGTGAACTAAGTTTTAATTACTGCTTGTAAATTTCAAATGTATCCCACCTACAGTTCACGAAATAGGCACATATTCGTGACTAACACCACTCTATAGGAACACCCTATAAGTTTTAGTATTTGTTGCTATAGCGGCAACAGCTATACATCATCTGTGAAAATTTCAAGAGTCTACCTCTTACGGTTCCAGAGATAAAAGGCGCTGACAGACGCCTTTGTGTACGGAACCCTAAAAAAGAACAATTTAATTTTAATGAGAGTGTAATATTAAATTGAATTTTATGTTGCCTACCTTTTCAAGTTATCTTTGAAACGTGTCATATAGTGGGTGGACTTTTTGGTCTCATATTTATTAAAATTTTTGTTCATGCCTTAACGTTGGTGTGAATTGTCAATATGCTGTCTATGTATTTTTTTTTTTTGTAGCTTTTGTAGATTCGTTTCTTCATCTGTCATTGTTGGCAACATTTGTGTGGCACTTAAGTCATTTTATGGTTGAGTAAGTCCCTTAAATTAGCAGTTTTAATTTCTTTTTATATTATACTGTTGCTATTCAATATCAAAAACGTATGCCTATCGCCAACGCACATTATGTCGGCGTCAGGACAGTTTTAATAATGACATTATTTAAACCAAAGGCGTGAAACGATACATACTATTGTCGAATAGTATTGGATCGAAATTTACGTAGACGGCAGCATGCTTATCTCTGTCATCGTGTTTAATTTGACACCTTAACGATTTTACAACATTGTACATAAGACCCAAAGAATCTATATAAAATTGCGCTTTAAATATTATTGTTAAGACAAGTTGCTACATATTTTAACCCACTAAAGAAAATTATTTTTAAAAGTTACAAAACAAATAAACACAAAATATTTCTTTAATTTGTCAGCTTCTACGCAATAAACCGGGTGGTCCAGATACAAGTAACTTTTTTGAAAATTATTGTGGCTTGATTTGATTTATTCCCATTATATATGAAACACGATTTTTTGCATATGACTGTCGCGGCTGACTTCACAGTAGCTTATTCTTTCAGTCCAATTTTCTAACACTTTGTTGAGGGTTTCTGGGTTTCCATCTCACGAATGACTGGGACGATATTAGAATTAAAGGTAAGAATAGTTTTCTGAATTATTCGTATAGCATGCTGCGTAGATTCTTTCTGTTATCCCTCTTTCTCGTATCATAAAAACTACTGGTGGTTCAGCATACGTTCAACATACATACGTTCTCGCATAAACAAGGGTCGTGCAACCTTCAGCTCACTCGAATAAGTATGGAGATCAACGCAAATTTAAAGGGACACAAAAATAAGAATATTTAACGCGGGCATTAAGTCAGTGGTACTATACGGCTGCGGAACGTGGTATGCACCGAGGGAATAATTGCAAACGCTTCAAGCCTTCATAAATCGCTATCTAAGAAGAATCTTACGAGTATATTGGCCCAATAAAATCTCTAATGAAAACCTATGGGCAACAAAAAAAAGAAGAGCCTTTAAGCTAAGCAATTCGACGCCGCAAATGGAAGCGTATTGGCCACACACTACGCAAGCCACAAGATGACATAGCATGCAATGCTCTCGATTTGAATCCTCAGGGAAGCCGTAGAGGAGGAAGACCTGCAAAGACGTGGAGATGCCTAGTTGAAGCAGAAGTCACAGAGAAAGGACTACCACATTGAGTGAAATAAAAATTCTAGGCTTAGAATTAAATCGAATGATTTTGTTACGGCCCTATGCTCCTCTTAGGAACCACAGGGGGGGGGGGGGGGAATATATATATATATATATATATATATATATATTGGGTGACTAGCGTGGTCCGCATCTGGCGATCGGAAAAATTCGAAACCCGATTGGAGCTTCTGTAAGTCCAAAACTGAGAATATGTAACGAAGATGATAGTCGTCGTCTTTCTTTACCGAGTTAGTTTAACCTTGTAAGCGAATAATCTAATAATCTTTATGGAAAATGCTCATAATGCTAGTGCGTGAAACGCCGAATTGTTGAGATTAATGCTTAGGCAAGGTACTTGGATTGAGTTGCACATTTTCGACCACAGCAGTTCATACAATATGTACTCACCTTACGACGCACTTTCCACAGTGGTTTCAAAACAAGTTATTTTGGACATAATCCGGTATCTAATGAACCACTGAAGATATCTTAACAAAATTTTACAGAGGCAAAGTGAGTGGAGCTGCGAACTGTCGGCAATTGTGGGGGTCGGTTATCTGAATTTGAATATCAAAAAGCTTTTATATTTCACAAAAAAATTTGTATATCAATTAAAAATTTTAATTAGTTTCACATACAAATTTAATTAAATCTTCAATTGATTTAATTATTAATTTAAATAGAATATTTATTTGGTTTTTTCATATTTTTTTTTTTTTTTTTTTTGAATTAATAAAAATAATATTCTCTTTTATTTTATTATTTTATTATTTTGTTTTTTGTTATTATTAATTGTACAATAAAATAATTTACATAATTCTTGCAGAAAAGCCGACTTCAAAACAGATAGAAGGGCACCAATTCTAAACTAAAAATGTAAGAAGTAATCTGTAAGAATTAGATTTAAACCAAATAAAATATGCGCCAAAATTAGAGGGAGAAGAAGTAAAGAATATGTAAATGTCAAGCCTCTCCCTATTACTGTTCAAAAGTTAAGCTATTTTCACCAGCATCCGTCTTTTATGGGGATACCATTTAAGCCTCTGTGTATAACGGTTTCAAAGATAGGATCACATAGATCAAATAACATCTCATATTGGGACACCCTTTAATTTACAATTTTAAATTAAAGACCTGTTGTTATAAAGGACTTGGTCACAAAGATTCTTTGTAAATTTCAACTGTCTGTCTCTTACGGTTCAACAGTTTGGCAATATATATCAAATTACATGAACTATTGGGACACCCTTTACATTATAATTCCAAATATTTATACTTGTTATTATACCAGAGAAAGTAGTGGACATTGTGCCTAATTTTCAAGTGTTTGTGTTTTACGCTTCAAGAGATAGGGCCATATAGATCAAATTACATAATTTATGGGGACACCCTTTAATTTCTAAATTCAAATTGTATATTTGCTATAGTAGACTTTGGAATACAGGTTCCTTGAAAATTTCAGCTGTCTGTCTATAACAGTTCAAAAGTTTGGCCACATTCATAGAAGAACATTAACTATTGGGACACCCTTTTATTTCCAAATTCAAATTTTATAATTTTTGTTATAGCTGACTTAGCAATACAGGCTCTTTGTAAATTTCAGCGGTCTGTGTACAACTGTTAAAAGTATGGCCATATACATTAAATTAAATGAACTATTGGAGCACCCTTTAATTTAAAATTTTGAATATTTAAACATTTTATTATAACGGTCATAGTAATCGACATTTTGTAAAATTTTCAAGGTTTTATCTATAGCGGTACAAAAGATAGGCATATATAGGTCAAATTACGGCACCTATGGGGACACCCTTTAAATTTAAAATTTATTTTTTTATTAATTTCTGCCGTTGGGAGCTATAGCGACACGCAATTTTTTAAAATTTTAATTTGGTGCCCTTTACGGTTCTTAATACACGTAAAAGACATGTATGTTGTATGGGGACACCCTTTACTTTTTAATATAATGAACTGTTTTTAAAACGGGACCAACCTGAAAGCATAACCTTTCAAATAAAGAAAAAAAAATTAAAATCGGTTCAGAAATGGCTGAGTTCTGTGGTTACATACATAAAAAAAAGCAACCTTCAGACGAATTGATAACCTCCTTCTTTTTTGAAGTCGGTTAAAAATAAATAGAATTCGTATGTGAAACTTTTTAAAATCTTTAATTGGTGCAAAAGAATTTGTATGTGTTTAGCAACGTTTCATGTAATATTTTTCCTATTTTAACTTCCATTGTGACGAAGAAAACAGTATTTATCAGGCGCTCATCTCTTACTGCCTTACACCAGCACAGCTTTAGCCTGCGACTTATGTAAGTAAGTAAGAAAAAATGCTTAGTTAGATAAGTTGTTTTGACTTGTACTTACATTACGGGTTCCCCTGGTTTCGAAAACAAACTTCTTAGTAAGACTAAAGAGAAAGAACCAGTTTTGTTTTTTAAGCGTACCAATTTAACAGATATGACGATGTCTAATTTGTTAGTGATCGGCCCCACTGTAAGCCGACAAGACAAATATTACTACTAATTTAAAAAAAAGTATTTTTTGTTTACAAAAAAAGTGCTTAAACTTGACCTGGTTATTGAAACAAAAATATTTTTATTTAATAATAATTAATCATACGTAGCTGTTTTTGATAGTCTGCGAACACATCTCATTAATTTTTAATTATTTGTTTATAAAAATTTATAATTTTTAATCAACATTCATATTTTTATTAAATTTAACTCATTTGAATACAAATGATGATTGATGTGTTCATCTCTGTTTGACCGAACGGTTCGATTTGTTTTTTTTTAGTTTGACATACACATTGATGTTCATCAAATTTTAGGCAGTCGGATTAAATTATGTCCAAAACGGAACTTGTTATGAATTGTTGTTTAATAAATTTTAGAAATAATTGGGCCCTTGGTTTTGAAAGTGGTATAAGTCAAAAATTTTCAAAATCTAGTTTAACAGCTATTTCATATCAAATCCTAATAAAATAACAAAATCTGAAGTATTTGGCAGTATGCCATGAAAATTATAGTTACTGTATATTTTAATAGTGGTATAAGTCAGTCTGTTTTCAAAGTTTGGCAAAATAATTATTAGTAATTTTGTTATATCTTCAGATAGTGGTTCAGGTATGATCAGGTAATCCTATTAATGGTAAAAATGCACTATGTATAGTTAATTGTAGACATTATACGACGAAGAAGTAAAAGTTATGCTCCCAAGAAATGGAAACGAATAAGACTTGTCTTCCGATGAAGTCATACTTTCATACTTTCAAAGAGAAATCGGAACCTTTACAAATTGAAAAATCAACGACTAATAGAAAGAAAAACACCAATGGAGAAGCTGTGTCGTGGCTTAAAAATACAATGGATTAGATTTCTAAAAAATTCCCCATATAACATGTTTTATAAAACTTCTTTGGATGACAATTCCGAATTCAATGTGTTACACCTTTCACCTAAAAGAGGAAGGCCAAGAATATATGTATGAAAATATTGTTTTGCTTCTATTATACGCAACCATTAGACCAATAACAGAAGAAAAACGTAAAGATATGATGGCTCTACTATTCTATATCACACCAATTTTCCACAAACACTTAATTTGCCAAAACACTAAAAAATTAATTACTTAGTTACAATGAAATGAGTGCGAATAAAGTTTTAATTTCTAATAAAAATGTTTCCTTGATGGTTTAAGTAATTTTTAAAGTCATGCAGTTAATTTTCAAAATTGTATGACATTTCAATCTTTCAAAACCACATTTCCTTTTAAGAATGTTTATAAATTTCACAATCATAACAAATACTTATTTGTTGGCACTATTTAATTGTCAAAATACTTTATTCCATAATACAAAATTATTTTTCAAATCATTTAAAATGCAAAGCTCTTAATATCTCGAAACAAGAAATATATGACTTATTCCACTTTCATAAATAAGGGCTTTATTATCTATACATATAATAAAAGAGTAATGCATTTCCGTCTGTCTGTCTATCTGCTTTTCATTTGTGTTCGCATCACCTAAAAACTACTGGGTGTATTTCAACAAAATTTTGTGGGGAGGTACCTTAGCATCCTGATTCCAATATAGGATACTCTTCTTCCGTAAAAATATTTTACTTCCAAGAGAAAGTGGAGAAAAAGCAATGAAAAACTCAATTTCCGGTTTAAAAGTACTGAAATTTTCGTTTTAAAACTGCGCTATTTTAAAAACTATTGCGCAACATTAGGCGCTAATTGAATAAAATTTGTATTTGATTTGCGTTTTTAGTTTGTGGAATTACAATGTTATTTAAATATTTTAAACACCTTTTACAGAGCTTTACAATAATTTTTAGAATTTTTATAATTTTTATTTTTTATACAATTTTATCCAGGGATGGGTACCTTTATACAAAGTATATACATAAACCATACTGAAGCACTATAAAAGTAAGAGTCTTAAAATTGGTATGGAATATTTTTGAAGTAAAATCGAGCAAAATATTGTTAGAACGCCCACGACGTGGCGGGCACAGCTAGTATAATATTTATATGAAATTGAAACAAACAGTTTATTAATGGTTTGGTTTCGTCAAAACACTGTTATATGAACGCTTGATTAAGGAACATATATCTTGCATGTTAATTTCTTCCTATTTATCCTCTGTTTTTAAAGGAGGAAAAAGAAAATGTTTTTGCACAACCGTGTTATCAGTCATCTTGCTTTACAATGGTGCCCCCTATTTGCAAATTTGCATTCGACCGGAATCTATTGATAATATAAATTAGTTTATTAATATTTAACTTTTTTCTGAAAAATAATTAATATTAAAAAAAACATTTTGTTGTTATTTTTCGGTCATAAATCAACGTTTCTTGCTTGTTCGCACGTTTATTAATGTTCTAATGGCCCCATCAAATTTCATTGAAAGTGAAATTCATCGAAATATTATTAACGCATTATCATTTATATAAAAAATGTTTTATATTATAAGAATTTTAAACGCAAATTAAATTTAAAACAAAACACAAAACAAACCCACTTTAAAACAAAATGACGCAGCTTTTTCATGTTTTTATTTTAACAAAAAAAAAAATGTAGTAAAGAAAACAAAAAAATATTAACAAATAAAAAATAATCAATAATACGAGGGTAAATAAATAAGTATTTTTAAATGTACAAAAACACATTTGAATTGAATTGATTTTTTTCCATGTCTAACAACGTCATCGTTTAGATATCGGCAGGTTTTTAAAATAGGCCCTTGTTGTAGGGATGGCTTCATACCACTTCGCCACTTCGTCAGCGTCCTTACAAGATTTTGTTCGATTTTTAAAGCAATCCACACCAATGACTCTTTTATTTTTTAGAGCTTCAGTTAAGGTTTATGTATTTACTTTATATAAAAGATATCATCCCTACTAAACTATGCCGCCTTAAAATATGCATATCTGTAAAATGACGTACTTTCACTGCTTTATCTCCACTTTCTCTTGGAAATAAGATATTTTTGCAGAAAAAAAGTATCATATATTTGAATCAGGATACTAAGGTACCTCCTCACAAAATTTTGTTAAATTCCGTGCAGTAGTTTTTACGTGATTCAAATGCAGACAGACAGGAAATAAGTTATTGTTTTATTATATGTATGCAGACTAATAATTTGATGGGTTCCCTTTCGTTCTCCTTCGTTCCACATTACTGATGCCTGATTGGTTACTTAAGACAGACTATCTTACTTTCATTGCTTCCCGTGCTGTCATAAGGTTTTACTGTCAACGGTAGTGGTTTCAGACTGGTGACTGGCTATTGTCGACCCTTTTCCACATCATTTGTTTAAGGATAATGTGCCCCATTTTTAATATGAGTCTGCCCATGCATGGTTTTTAGCCTAATACTAATTACTCCTGAAAACTTACACACAGTCTCAGCCACTTCCAGGTACAGTCCGTAATGAAGCACTGCTTGAGCATAAAAAATGAAGCTCATGCAACGCTCATTATACTATTTCATTAAATTCATGTCTGTTCATTGCACACGAGTAACCATGAGTGGATAATAATAAACACTGAAGACCAACGATCTAATGCTATAAGCTTGCAGAGTTTTCATAAACAGGTTTAGATAAGAGTTAGTCAATGTTAAACATAATAACATTTAAGTTAGACGAGTTCAAACAGTGGCAGTTATGCTTTGAGTGAAACATGAACACAAAAAATATTATACACTGAGAGAAAGAAAGCTAGTTTTACTTTAACAGCTCATTGCGTTTAGTTATGATACGAAAAGAGCTTTACTCACTAACAGTATGGTTTGAGTAGGCATGTGCTCAGTAACTAATTTGAGCTCGAGTATGGCCATTTGTTTTCGAAAAAGGACCCATTAAAGAAGAGGTCTGCTTCGATACTCCCCCTACAATGACCACTTGCTCATGAGCTTATCCGCACACCTATTAGATGAGCTTATTCATAAAAGTATCGCTTTTTTAGGGTTCCGTACACAAAGTGTAAAAACGTAACCCTATTGTTTTCGCTACAATGTCTGTCCCACTGTCCGTCTGTCAGTAATTAAAACTTAGTTCGCTTCATAAACAAGTCTAAAAGAAATAAACCTAAAAATTAAAGGGTGTTCCGATAGTGGTGTGCTTTGTATGTTTGGAAGTTTTGAACCATAATAGGTAGACTCTTGAAGATTTTACCAAAAGTGTATAACTGCGGCCACTATAGCAAAAAATACTAAAATGTAGGGTGTTAAAAAAGTGACGTGTTATTTTCGTTTATGTCTTTTTTTTTAGTTGTAAGAGGCAACCTCTTACAATTTGCAGACAGTAATTAAAACTATGTTTGTTTTATAAACAAGTATACAAAACTGAACTTAAATATTAAAGGGTGTTCCAATAGTGACGTGATTTGCATGTATATAGCCTAAGTTTTGAATGAATAGGTGGAATCATGACATTTTTACAGGAGGTGTATAACTATGGCCACTATAATAAATAGTAAAAATTAAAGGGTTTTCCGCCAGTGACGTGATTTGCATGACAGAGCCTTATTTCTTGAACCGTAACACGTAGACTCTTGAAATTTTGTACAGAAGATGTGTTGCCACGGCCGATATGACAATTACTAAAAATTAAAGGGTGTTCCGACAGTGACATGTTTTTCACTTATAGTGACTTATTTTGTAATCGTAATATAGCATTTATTCTCGATTGTGAGCAAACACATACCCATTTTTTCAAACCCAGCATTTTTGTGCAAATCTGACACCACTAGAGAGTATGCTGGGAGCGGAAGTAATTCATGGATTTTTGCCATAGTGACTGCACGCTTGAGCTCTCGAACATTTTCTTGATCATGACACGGATCCGACTAATTCAAATATTCATTCAAAATGTGATGTTCGTACTCGATTGAGATGCCCATAGCCTCAGACACCTCCCGCATAATTTTAACGAATTTTATCGATTATTTCTGGAGTGACCTTGAATAGGCGACCTGAACGTTTGGAATCCTTTGTGGTGGTACGACCACAAAGATACTATGGCGCAGAGTCGCCATAGTTTTGCTATGTAAAAAATAATTTCTGCGATTTTTAATTGGGACAAAATTTGGTGAAAAATGGAATGGAAGTAGGTGCAGACCTCCGGAAGTGTTTTGAGGTCGAAAAATTAGGTTTTAATGTATAATTTGATACACTCGTAAAAAACATTGAAAACAAGGCTAGATTTTTAACGGCTCTCCTGAAAATTTTACTTTTTTAGTGGACCACAAGGTGGTCAAAAATCCATAACTTTTGATTGGCTTGGAATTTTTATACGCAGTTTTTTTCTGTTTTGTAGGTGAGACTTTGGTCTTTAATTTTTGCTATAAAATATAACAATCGACCGATTAGAAATTTAATTTTTATTTGAATTTTATTATGAAAGTGAAGTGATAAAACGTTCTACAAAAGGTTTTATAGTTCTTAAATAATCAGTTACACTTATAACTAATACTTACTAATAAGTTTTTAACGTAAATTTTATCAGAAAATTACAAACTTTGGCCCCAGCACTGTGGTAGATATTCTGAGAAGGGGGCCAAAAATCATTTTTTTATGGTTAGCGATTTCAAAGTTCTATTATTCATTTGAAAGTTAATGCCAGAGTACCTCGGGAGCCAAAATGTTACTGCTATATTTCAACATTATCACAGAACAGGGTGGTCCAAATTCTACATTCTTTGTATTTTGCTAAAATTAAAATTTTTTTTAGAAAATTTTTTTTAGAAAATTTTAATTTTAAAATGCCCATAACGTTTTGTTTTAAGAGATTTTGTTACAATATAAATTTTGTATA
Source organism: Phasia obesa (assembly GCA_949628195.1). NCBI lineage: Eukaryota > Metazoa > Arthropoda > Insecta > Diptera > Tachinidae > Phasia > Phasia obesa. Next base: position 86,955,072 of record OX451218.1, read on the forward strand.
ATTATATAATTATAAGGTATTTTTTCCCAAAAAATTAAGTCTGTATTTTTCAGAAATTTTTAAAGTTTTGTTAAAAAATCTTTAAATCTCCAGCTTAATAGATCATAACTCATTGAGGTCAAACTAGGTCAAAAAAATCTTTCACCAGTTTGTAGTCAGAACCCTCCCCTACACTCCTATACCCCATTATACATATATGCGCCGGGTTGCGACCATGGACACCAGAACAACTTTTCTGACCCAAGGTCCGATATTTTCTGTACAAATTAATGAATACACAAGTTTTAAAAAACCATTTATTTTCTTCAGAGCTTTGCACTACACAGAAAGGAAACAAAATTTATTTTGTAACAAAATCTTTTAAAATAAAAAATTTATAGGCATTTAAAAATTAAAAATATCTAAATTTTTTTTTAATTTTAACAAAAAACAGAAAACGTCCATTTTGGACCACCCTGTTTGCTGTCATAATGCCGAAATAGAAGGTAAATACCCGAGGTATTCTGGTGTTTGTTCAAATAAGCAGCATAGCTTTGAAACCGGTAACCATAAAAAACGTGATTTTTGGCAGCCTTCTCAAAATATGTATGTGCCACAGTGCTTCGGTTACATGTAAAAGAATAGTGAACATAAATGAGGCTGAAAGTAGTAGAAATACTTTGGCTTTCTAGCAGAAATTTTACCATTAGCATAAATTGAAGTCTTCTACTCTACAATTTGACAATCTGATTATAAGGGGTGATCCATTTCGTGGTTCCCTACTTTTTTTAAAGAAAAAAAAAAAAAACACAGAAACTTAAAATTTAATAGAGAGTTTTTATTATCATTTGAAATAACATTCTTTGGCATTTGTTTTTTGAAGATTATGTCTATCAAATGTTGGTCCATCCGTTGAGTTCAATTTTCGATGACTCGTTTCGACTGGTAACTGGCAAATGACACGTGTTTTGTTTTCCTCCAAGGCCTGAATTGAAGCGGTTTCGTTCGCATAAACTTTAGACTTTACATATCCCCACAGGAAAAAGTCTATCGATATCATATCACACGATCTTGGTGGCCAATCGACCGGCCCAAAACATGAAATTATGTTGTCACCGAAATGTTCTCTCAATAAATCCATTGATTGATGCGATGTTGGGTTCTTCGTCCCAAATGCGGCAATTTTGTTTGTTTCCATACCCATTGTGCCAGATATAGTCCTCATTGCTAAACAAAATTTGCATCGAAAACGTCGGATCTTCTTGGAACTTTTCAAGAGCCCATAAAGCGAAGCGATTCAGGCGTAAGTTTTTCCATTATGAAATACCAAACAATACTAAACAAAAATAACATGACAGCATGCCACCACTCATACGTGATCTGTCAAAAAAAAGGCTATTGAAAAAAGTATCTGGAAATGGATCACCCTTTACTTATATAATTCAGTACAAGGGGTTTTGCATCAAGTTTTATCTGTTGCGCCTATAGTTCCCAAATATAATAAATTTCTAATTAAAAAAAACTCATTTTAAGTTTCTTACAGTCGCTTGTGAAACCAAAAAAATTTGGCTGAAATTGATACAGTTTTTCATCATTTTGGTTGTGGCGCCTCAAATTTCCAAGAATAAAAAATTTTTTCAATTTTTATACAAAGTCGTTTTGTGAAGTGAATTTGATAATATATTTTTCCTTTCGCATTAGCACCTTTAGTTTCCAAGAAAAGTGTATTTTTTAACTTTTCTAGAACTTCTTTTATTGGTTTTGCCTTACTAAAAAAAATTGCATTAATATGGTGCGTAGTTTAGAGGCAGTTGCAACAGGAAGAAAAAAACTAAAGTGATGTGTTTCGTTTTTAACAATGTTGCATGACGCAATCAAAAATGTAATTGATGCCACAGGCTATGAACTGGTTTTGCTCCACATGCACTTGCCTCATTTCAATTTTTAAATAAAAATTTTTTCTTTTTTATTTTCTTCTTAAAACTTTTCTTACAATTTTTCAACTACAGAAATTGGGAAACTGAGTCATTATTTTATTTTTGGGCGGGAATAGTTTTTCTTATATTTCTGTTAAAAGAAATATTGCTGATGCAATTATATTAATACTGCACAGAAAAAATAATTGCACCAATGAAAGGTTGTAATTAGTTTCAAATATAAATTTAATTAAATGTTTTATTAATTTAATTATTTATTTAATTAGCATTTTATTAGGTTCCTTGAATCAATTAAATTTTTAATTAAAATTGTATCTGAAAGTAATTAAAAACTTTAATTGGTTTAAAAAAATTTTCTTGCTGGTATGTAGGTATCCTGCAATCTAGTGGGAAGACTCTTTAGCAAAAAATGTATTGTTTTGAAAAGCAGTAGTGCTTTTTCATTTCGTAGAATCTAAGATGTGGCTTGATAATTATGTCCTCACGTCGAAAGCTTTCGACAAGCGTACCATACAATCAGCCAGTAACGACGCACATAGGGGTATTTTGACAATCTAGCCGGACATTACCTTTTTTTAGCTTACACTGGCTCTGAAAATTTACTGAGTGCCCCTAGATTAATGAAACTTGTCAGAAAAATCTCTTATGGTCATAGGCTGTTGAAGCTATGAAACAAGAAAAATCGGACCAAGGAGAAAAAAGTTCCCCTTAGAAGAACTAATCCTACCTCTGAAAAATAATTTTTTTTTAAGTTTTTCCATACTTTTGTTTAGCAAATGCAACTTTAAAAGTCATAAAAAGTTCAAAAACCTAAACTTGGACGCTGAAGATTCTAGAATGCCATTTTTCACCCCTCCTCCTTTTGTGGGCGGTGAAAAAAAATATTATTTGCAAAAATAATGTAGTTATTAAAACAAATGGATTACATACGCCTTAATAACATAAAAATAAAATGTTTAAGTTTTTATGGACAGGTGGAGGTATCCCTCTAATCACAGCCCCTGAAACGTCCATGCTTAATTTTTTAATAAAATTTTTTTTTTGCTAATTTCCACAAAATATTCATATTTAAGGTTTTATGTCGAGGAGAAAAATATTAATAAAAGTCAGTTTTGTAATTTATTATTTTATAGTATTTAATTTATCTGAGAATAATCAATTTATTCATAACTAGCTGTGCCAGCCACTTCTTCAGCATCTTTATTTTGCTTTGAAAGGAATCCAGTTTAAGACTCTTAAATTTATAGTGCTGCAGATATGGTTTATGTAATTACTTTATATAAAGGTACCCCTCCCTGGTTAATTACTCAGAAACATAGGTTTTATATAAAAATAAAAATTTTGTATAAAATTCCAAAATTGTTGTAATGCAAATAGTGTTTTAAATTACCCGCTGACAAAAATAAAAGTTGCTGCCAAGTTTGCAGTACAATTGAATCGGTAAAATTGCGTACTTTCACTACTTGTTCTCCCTCTTTCTTGGTAATGAGATATTTTTACGGGAAAAAATATCCTATATTTGAACCACGACACTAGGGCACCTCTCCATTAAACTTTATTATAATTCATCCAGTAGTTTTTACGTGATGCGAACACAAACAGCAGACAGGCAGAAAATCATAGTTTTATTCTATGTATAGATAATAAATAATTCACATTAGTAAGAATAAATTTTACTTAAAATAATAACAGTCAATTTATTTAATTTATTCTACTTAGAAACCAAAAACATTTCGTGAACGAAAAAAAGGTTTTTTACTCGTATCTACCCATGCAAGATGAGCAAAAACAGAAAAAACAGAAAAAAGGTGAAACTTGAAAAAATCGGGAAAAAATGGCACAAAAACGTGCAAGTTTTTTTCTACAGTATAAAAGTAGAGATAGCATATTTAATAGTGGTATATAACATTTTAAGGATCGTGATGACCCTCACTCTCAAAAACCTTTTCACTTTTTTTGACAAAAAATTTACAAAAAAAATCCTTTTTTAATTTCGAACGAAATTTTGCATCATAAAAATTTAAAATAAAATTGTTCTAAAAATTAGAAAAAAAAAAATCAAGACAAAATTTTTATTCGTTCAGCCACAAAAATATATTTTGCAAACCCCTCAAAATTGTATAAAGTCAATGAAAACGTATGCGATTTACTCCACTTTCCTGCTTTTAACTGTGACCCAAAACGAAAAATCTCAAGCAAAAGCCTTGAAAATTCGTTTTACGATGCATAATTTTGTTATCTGTCGAGCTGCGTACTTAAATTTTTTTACATTTCTCAAAATTAATTTTTGGCCTAATGTCCGGCTAGATTGGCAAAATGCCCCCCTGTACTACGGTCTTTAACCGAAAGATCTAATAACAGTCTTTTTAATTACCTTAAATGGAAACGGTTTCTAATTAAACGATAAAAGTTATAATTTTCCAATTGGTCATTCAGGTCATTCAATTTTGATGTCAGTAAAAGGATGGGTACTTCTGTGAGGCCCAAAACTGTGTAGTCGGATTATCCTCTCTGATTATCTTGAGAGATCTGGCATTTCAAGGATGTAAATGCGTTCACCGATCTTTGGTAAAATATTATCCTCGTATACAAAGACGTAATCAGTATCTATTAAATTTCGCGGTTACAAGATGTCACATGATAAGGGAAATAACTGGCACTTTATGCCCCATGCTGGGCATGTTTCTAATGGTCTCACATTAAAAATGAATAGGATTTGTACAATCTCGTGGAAAAATATTTGCAATTTCAATCTACAGGAGTTAAACCACTCCTTGAATCCTTTAATATGAAAACATTTTTTGTCATATTATTTTAAATAAAATTCTTTTGGTTCAACGTTATTTTCTTAGCTTTAAGCCATTAAAGAACTTTCTTAATACTGTTATCATTTGTACTCGTGACATACAGAGAATAAGAAAAAATTGACAGAGAAAAGTTTGCATGAAACTTTAAGATAAAAAAACTGCAAAGCAACTTTTTCAGAAGAAAGAAAAAAATAATTAATTTTTCAGTTTATTCAACCGCAACAAGTTTCATGAAGTTTAATACAATCTAGCTTTCGGGAGTGTTTAAAAATCATTACAAATATACTCGTATTAAAATTGAATAAAAATGGGATTTAAAACAGTAGTTCAAAAAGACCAAATAACATTGAATTAGATTTCAGTTCGAATTTAATCAAATGGTGCTTTTATAAAGACAAGTTTACCTGCGAAACTTTGTAAAAGACTTTGGCGAGAATCGAACCCGCAACCCCCGACTGAAAGATTAGCGCGCCAATCAGTCTATAGAAGATTAGGATTTTAGAAGCAGTTTAATTTATTAAGCATATTTCTAGCTTACAATATACAGCATTTTGTTATATTTAGCTTATAAAAAAGCTTCATGGAAGCCATAAGAAGAAAAAAATTGTGGCCCGACATTTTTTCTCATTTAAATAAAAAATATAAATGTTACACTTCTAAACAGTACATTATTTTTACCTTACTTTTCAGCTTCCAAGAAGCAGTGTATAGTTTTTTGCCTTATTTAACTGCTTCCGGAAAGCTTTTTAATTATCCTATAAAACGATTTGCTATAATTTTTCCTAAGTCCTAAATCCAAAAAGTTAAATTTTTAACAAAGAGAGAAAATTTATGATTTTATAGGCTAGAGAGGATAAAAGAAATGAAAGGGGTTCGAAATGGAATATAAAAAATCAAGTAATCAGAAATTGCTGAAATTTAAGAAATAAAAATAAATAAAATAATAAAAAACCAAGTTTAAAGTCGAAAAAAAAGAAAAGATGCCGAAAAGAAATACGCTTAATTGGGACAATCGTCTCGAAAAAATATTCCTTGGCTTTGACACCAGACTTTATCAAAATTTTGTATCTTCTAAAATATTCTAAAATTGTCTGCGCAGTGAATCCGAAGCAGACTATTTTACAACACTCACAATTAGGGATGACAATCCCGAATCCCAGGATTAAATTAAAACAAAAAATCCCGGGGAATAGCGAAATTTTTAAATTGCTTTTTCAGACTGACATACATAAATATTTAGCAATAATTCAACTTAAGTAATTAGTGCGTCGACTACTAAGCATCCGAATTTAATTGGCCAGGAGAGATGGACAACAAATTTTAATAGAGAAACAATAGGTTGGGGAAAAAGAAATCCATTATTTTTCAGTAGATGGCTGTAGTTATCGATATCTCGTAAAGTATCGATCAAACAAACATTTCACATTAAAGAAAAATCATTTACCGCTTTTTGTTTGGTCCATTAGTTGTGAGTTACAGGGTATTAAAAATAAAAGCCAACAAAGTGAAACTTCGATACATTTTACTGTTTTTCTTTGATAAAGGCTAAAATGTAAGCCACAATATTGTCGTATTTATCCCATTTCTCATCCCCAGTTAACATCCATTTAAGAAACGGGTCGATTTCATACCGTTTGGCCCAGGATTTGCAAACGTAAAATTCGATGGATCAAGCTTTTTGATGCTAATTGGTGTGTCACCCAAACTTCGAGCTTCTTATTAAATCAAACCTGGTTAAGAACTGTTATGGTCTATATTTATTACATTAAAATAATAAAATAGTAGCTCCTGGGCGATGATACGACTATTAACATGCCGGCCAACTTCTATTATTACTGTGATTTTATCGACATTTTCGACGACGGGCCTGCCTAAGCGAGGTGCATCTTAAACGTTAAAAATGCCTGAACGTAATCGACGAAACCAAAATTGCACTTAATTAAGTCCCAGTTTAGACGAGCGAACATTTGGAAACCATTTTGAATTCTCTTTTGTTTTGAAGGCAAATATCAAACGAAGGAACATTTTGTCGGAAAAATTTTATTATAATCAAACAGTGTTGGGATCTGACAATGTATATATAATTTCTACCGCTCCAATGATATAACTGTATCAAATGTATCAGTATAAATTGTACAAAAATTTGGCTCGACATTAAAAATATTTAAATAAAAAAATTTATTGAAAAAATTTTATATGAAATTGTACCAAAAAAGTATGAAGTGTACCACTGATTTATCGATTGTACCAAATTTGGCAAAATTTTACCACAAATTCCAACACTATTATTGAATATTATTTAATTGAAATTTCAAACGGCAAATGTCAGGAAAGCGTGTCGCCGAGTACCGAACACAAAAACTATACTCTCTGCCCCACCCGTAATTGTGGAACAAGATTAACGTGAGTACCTGCCTAGTTGGCCTAATCTCACGGTTGTCTTACCACCATTGTGTAGTATAACAACACTTTACGACTGCCACCAATCGCAATTTGTGTGTGATACAGTCACAATGAGTATCAATTTATTTAATATGGCAAGTCTTATCCAAGGCAAGCCTAGATCCATATTATAGCCTCTTGCTTAGGGGTTTGGAGACTAACCAAACTCCGTCTGTTGAGAGTTCAACAGCACACTTGATCGACCGTGCACCATACCTACATAAATCGATCTTAAACCACAACTACCACGTGTACCCCCGAAGGCGACCTCACCAACAACCGGTCGCAGAGAGGATAGGCTCTCTGTGGGGCTACCGATTCCCGTGGTACCAGTCCTTTGGGCACTGGTCGGGCCTCGAAGAGAACCCGTATGTTTTAACACACAGACCTTTTCTTCCAGATTTAGGTTCTAGGAACCCTAGCGTCTGGTGCCCCTATTTTCCCCGAGTGAACCGCATCAAAGCATTTGCCATTCCTGCAGTAATATGCTATCAAACTAAATGTTTTCGTGTCTAATTCTAATTCTAATTTCAGCCGCCTGGCTTGCTTTTTCACCTTTATCAATCAAAAACTGTAAAATGTACCGAAAATTCTTTGTTGACTTCCATTTTTAACACCCTGTAACTCACAACTGAATGGACCAAACAAATATTTTTTCTTTTTTTTCATTAAATATTATTTATTGTATCTTCAAATTAGATGAACTAATACAAAAATGTTAGGACTAACAGTACAGGGTGTCCGCTGGAAAGGTATACTACTTTGTTTTGCCGCCATTTTGGTAAACATTAGTCTTGACAGTTCATATTTGGCAGTCGTGAATTAGACACGTGGCAAATTTATTATGGAAAAATATTCGATAAACCAACGTGTTTTAATCGTTAAAACAGCTAGCCCGTGACAGCCCTGATTTTCAAGAAAAAATCATAATGAGTGACGAGGCACATTATCATTTGAATGGATATGTGAATAAATAGATTAGTCGGTTCTGGGCAATGGAAAACCATCAAATTATTCATCAGTCACCTTTGCATCGATTAAAAGTGACAGTATGGTGTGTAATTTGGTCAGGAGGTATCATTGGACCTTACTTCTTTGAAAATTGAAACAAACAAAGTAGTATTCTTTCCCGGCGGACACCCTATATTAAGAAAAAAATAAAATTTATAGAAAAAATTAAACAAATATAATACGAGAAAGAACAGTGACCATCAATTTAGCAATTAAATGTGTCACTGATAAGAAATTTTTTCTCATTGCGTAGAATAGAGCTACCATTTCGTTATTAAGGACATGGTACATAAATGAGGAAAACATATGTGTACGTGTGATTTTGCATCTCTCTCGAACTTATTAACTCTTTGGACTAATGAGCATATCTCTGTACTGCTCACTCTACTGCTTTTTACTAATCAACTATGCTGTTTATTATTTTTATTCGCTCAATATTGATTGCGTTCTACTGCCATTCATAGGCTTTTTTGAAATTCAATCGCTCCCTGCTACTGTAAAGCATCTGAAATATGAAGAAATATATAAGTTATAAAATATTTTAAGTGGACCAAAGTATGTATATACCTCGAGGATGTTTATCAACTCACATAAGCTTCCCGGAAGCATATTTTTCTCATCTACCTTCCTCATTGTACTTCTCCAGCAGGTCTTTCGAGCAGATTGCGGGGATGCCAGCAGTATTCCCCGACGTTGATTTTAGCTTATGCAAATATGTATGCAGTCTGTGAAGAATAAAATAATAAAGTAAAAATTTGAATTAGTTACTACTGCTTGAGTGAAATTTGTTGTCCTTAATTTCAGCTCTACCTCTTCCGCAGCAACAAGGGTCTTCAAGGAAAGAATGCTGGCGACTCCATGTTAACACATTCTATATTTTTAATAACTTTTTTATGCACCAAACTACTTTGTACATTTATTTTCTTTTCATATTTCATATTTATTTTAATATTTTAAAAACACTCAGATATATTTTACAATTTACGACTCAAATTACAGTGGCAGAGTTGTATTTTACAAAAAATTCAACTCTGCTACTCACATTCATTTTTTTATTTTTGTTTAAGAATGAGTTTTCATTGTTCATATGTTAGTTTCAATCATCCATTTCTTGTAGGGATGTTTATTTTTCAAAGACTCATAATTCTATAGGCAAACAGGTTTTTTTACTAAATTCTATTATTTAATTCTTGTATTTTTTAATTTTAACTGGTTTATATCTATCTGTCTTGCTATTTACAAGAAATAAATTTATTTTTGTAAAATTTTATCATAATTGAAAAAAAATTGAAATATTAAAAATACAATAATTATTGCAATTTACCCCACTGTCTATTAGTTTATTGTAAAGCTGTTTACCCAATTTTAACAATGCATATTCTCTCATTTATATTACAAAATATAAATTTAATTAACAAAAGTACTTGCACTTGGTACTCGTACAATGCAGTTTTAGCTTAAATTTAATTGACCACAAAAGTTTTTATTGCTTTAGTTTTGCTGTTCAATCAGTAATGAAAATAACAAACTAATTGCGGTAATAAAATTATAAATGACTAAAAAGCAATTAGGTTGAAGATTTAAAACAGAAAAAAAAATGCAATTTGAAAATACGAAACAGATAAGTACGACGTTCATATGTACTTACGTCAGCGCTTAGAAAAAAATGCATTCGTGGTTGTGAAACAAAATTTTTTAGTTTCCTTAAAGTATGCTATACTATTATAACGTTTTTAAGGGAGAATTCTATTTTTTAATAAGCACTATTTCTTTTATAAAAATGTTATAATAATTTTTATTTTATCAATATTTCGCTACACCATTGGGTAGCATCTTCAGGAAATAAAAATAAAAATAAAATTTAAATGATTGAATAAAATTCAAATGAATGAAAAAATTTGTTGTCAATCAATTTAAAAAATTCTAACATTTCAATACATTCAAGTAACAACATTTCAAAAACAAATAAAAATTAAAATAGAAAAAATTCTTACATATACAGAAAATTTTGATATTCAAAAACATATAAACATTATAAGAGAAAACACAATAAATTTTAAATTCATATACATAAATTTAACCGGAAATGTTACAAAAAATTAATGTTTCTTTTATAAAAATTTGATTCAAATTCATGTTATTTTTTATGCACTAAATGCCTATAATTTTGTGCAACATTTTCTGTATCTGCTTTAAAATTTATTCTTTTTTCAAGTGGAACTTTAATTATTTGTAGCATTTCTAACATATAACGACGTTTATAATTATTTTCCAAATTTAAAATTGATACGTTTTCAAAGTTAGGATAATGATTACTTTTCGAACAGTGTGAAGATAAAGCTTTTTTTTGCAAACTGATATTGTCTCTGTATCTCTGGTCTGATTTATGTCCAGCTATTCTGACTTTCAATTTATTCTTTGTAGTACCTACATAAACTTTATTACAATTCTCGTTGTCATTACCCTTACAAGGTATTTTGTAAACTAAATTAGACATATCTAACTTTTTTATTAAAAAATAGAATTCAAAAATATAAAAAGGTCAAAAACTACAATAATTGTTTTGAGGTCATATTGGGTATGATTATATATGTTCATCCGGTAAAACTATTGTAAACAAACTTAAACCATTTGGGACCGGTCTGTTTGATTGGAATGTATAGATTTTATTTAGAAGAAATTATAAAGCTTTACAAGGGAACTCTGCTGCTATAAAAGTTCAGACGTTAGAAGATTAAATATGCATAAATATGAACATCTGTAAGAAAAATGAAATTTAAAGGAAGAAGAGGGGTCATTAAAAAATGGGGCCATTGTCTTTTTTTGCAAAACATAGTGCGGTTTTTTGGGCATTGCAGGACTTCACGGCTTAATTGGCCGTGTCTGTATATAAATTTTTTTTTGAAATTTTTGTCGTTGGTCTTCGCATCACGTAAAAACGACTGGATACATCTTCATAACATTTTTGGAGATGTACCTTAGTACCTCGGTTTAAATTCGGAGTACTTTTTTGCATAATTTTACCGATTTAACGGTACTGAAAACATGGCAGGAACTTTTATTTTTGTAAATGGAATGTTTTTTAATGGTAGTAACTGGTCCCTTTTCGACACTCTTCCGTCCTCTACGATTACAGGCAACCAAAATGTAATTTACGGCAACCTACTTACGTTGAGTTACGTGCTACAGCCAGCCTTTAATCTCGACTTTAGTGATTTCAGACTGTCTACTGGTAACTGTCGGCCTTCTTTCTCATCACGCACTCTCTAACATTTGTTCAAGGCTTAGATCCCCAATGGCATCTACATTTAATAGCTCCTAAGACTTATGCTAGGGAGTGCTGCATATTCCCACACAATGTGCGCTGCCGTCTCAGCCTCGTCTCCTCTTCTGCCTCTCATAGAGACTCCGACTCGACGTTGAAGGAACGTTTTAAGGTGTCTGAATCCGAAAAGGATTTACCTAAGCCAACAGGGCCAGGTGCGTCCACACTTACCACATTTACCTCCATAGCCGCAGGAGTATCTTCATAGACTGACCAGTCCACCCATTGCGAGGTTTCTTTGTCATTCTCTTTTGATATCTTCCCTTGGCCAGTAACAACCGGAGTTCCTAAAGGGATTAACCTCTCCACCTTTAACGAGACTTCCTTGTCCATCCCTATCGAAATATTCCGGTTAAACGCCGTAGGAGAATCACTTCTGAATTCTTTCCTAGGCTATTATTGGAGAAAACGATGTTCATCCACACGGAGCTTCTTATTGAAACTGGAGGTCGACCGCTATCCAGAGTTCGCATAGTAAAGGACCGAGGATTAGGGGAGCTGTTAACGATTAGTCGTCTTTAACCACTAACTAGCCATTTAGGTTCTCGGCACAGCTACCAACCACCTTAACCTTACAAGTGGATTTGTAAATGGAAAATTTTAGACACTATTTACAGAACACTTCAATAATAGAATTTTATATAAAACCTTTCTACAACATCCTGAGTAATTTCCCAGGCTCGGGTAATTACTCTATACAAAGTAAAATTATAAACGTATTATATTGCACATATTCCTTTCAGGTATTACACAGCCACTTGAATGAGTATCCATGTGATTCTGCATGTACCACGAGGTTAACAAACAAGTACACGATTTCATCCTGTGACTGCTGCTTTCTCTCAATACGATTTCTTAAGATTTTCTCTTACGGGTTTCTCTCACGAACGACTCATGCATCATTTCAGCATTATTCGGATAACAATTGTCTGTAATGGCACCCGCACTCTACAAGAAAAAATTTAAAGATGGTGCTAAAATGCAGTTCCGAGGCGGCGAAATTTTATCTCCAAGACTACCCATAACGCTATCAAACGAAGTACATTAAATATCGACTGTTTAATGAACTGTGTGACATGGTTTGCCATTCTACTGAAACCAAGTTTATATATTCTATTTCAAGTCATAAGAAGTCACCATAAATGGCCTCCTGACAATGACACGCGCGTTTTCCTATCCAAATGCGCCAATTTTCATTATTGAAAAATGCGTTTTCGGCTTCGCATGTCCTAATCCGAGAAATTTAAGCCCAGTAGTGATCCCTGGTGTTCTTTTTTCCTCTCGGCCAGCCTGTCTGTCTTTTAATTGCCTTCCGCTACAACTCTCCAGCAGAGAGTTACGCGGTTAGAAGTGCTCACTGATTATGTCTTACGCGGCAATCCCAATCCCAAGTTGTGGGTAAATTTATATGCGTTAAGTGCCTTGATGGCAGTTTCACTGCCAAAGAAAAAAGCTATCCCCTTTCTCCTGTAGCCTCAGATAATAATGAATTAAGCACAACTTTCAATGACATGAATTTCCGCAAAAATCGAAAGGCGTTTCTCCCTTAAACATTAGCAAACTTCTTATTGAAGTTATAGCTTTTGTCCATCACATCAGTGGGTTGCATAAAAGTCCCTCGCTCAAATCTAATGATGATTCTTATTTGACAGTCGCCTCTATCGGAATCGTTTAAGTACAAAGATGATTTCCATGGCCACGTTAAGATATGCATATAATAGCACCTGTTAGACAGAGGCATTCTAGTCTCTGTTGTTTCTCCAGGCAATACTTAGTCATAGTTATACTGACCCTGTCCGAACAAGCCACCATACCATAGCTGATGATTTTAGACTCACCCGACAGTCGTCTCTACATGTCATTCCCATATCACCACTCCCCCCACTCGAATGTCTCGTAAGAATACCCTTCTTCTGGTGGAGGTATCCATGGTGGTCTTCGTAGGATGAATGCTATGCCGTTAAAATATTTTAAGACTCTTTAAAAAAATATTCACAATAGAATGGAATGACACAACTGTTCTTAAATTAACTTGCCACCACTGATAGTGCAACAGCACTTAACTTTTCATTTAATATTTAGTGAAAACAGGAGACACTTACTTATTTCTTTAACAAAAAAAACGATTTATTCATGTCTTTAAGACTTCTAAGAAATAAAGCCAACATATGTAGCACAATGTGTGCTACTAACTACACCAACGCACGACTATAAATTATACAACAACTATAGATATATCATATTATCACATCCCCAGTGGTTAAAAGAATAAGCATGAAGGCCTTCTAGAAGGCCTCTTTACTCCTGCTTTTGGAGGCACAAGCCCCTCTAGTCGTATTCTCATATCTTCTTTGCACACGTTGTCATTGCGGATCAGGCCTACTACTTTCGCTATAGCCGGCAAGCGTTCCAAAAGGTCTTCCGAAAATTGTCAGCTAGAAGGCCTTAAATTTAATTCCTTTTAGAAGGCATTTCGTAGCAAAAACTAAGAAAAATAAAAAGCACTAGCTATTCCCGGTGCGCTTCGCTACACCCATCCATAAAAAATGCAATAAACACTTGGCAGAAAAGTATGGCCAACCTTTAACTTGAATACCCGCGCTATTCTCACATCGAAAAAGATTTAGTTTATAAGCAAGGTACGACGCCTACTGTTTACATCCAATCAGTTTATTGCAAGACTTTTCGTATTAACACGATAATATTTTTTACTTTTTATGGGAGATACCACTCCCACTATCCTAATCCAGGCTGCATTTTGCTAAACAATGCACATTACTCTGAGAATTACTTGTGCAAAGTATTGTAGTTCTATAGGTAGACGATAATATTTGTTCACTTTGTATAGGAGGTATCACGCCCACTGCCCCAATCCAGTTTATATTTTTCTAGACTATGAAGATAAAGAAGGGCTATTCGTGCAACGTTTCAAGGCTCTATCTATTTCAGTTTTCTAGGTAGACGATAATAATTTCTTAAATTTGTATAGGAGGTACCATGCCCACCATTCCAATCTAGTCTGTGTTTCTCTGCACAATGTATCTTAATGGGGATTACTGATGCAAAATATCAAGGTGCTACCTATTGCAGTTTTCTTGATACAAGATAATAATTTTTACTTTGTATGGGGGGTACCACGCTCACTGTCCCAATTTAGCTTATGTTTTTCTAGAGTACACGCAGAGCTACGGGGATTACTTGTACCCACTTTCAAGACCATATCTATTATAGTTCTCTATACACACGATAATATTTGTTCACTTTGTATGGGGGGTACCTCGCCCTCTGTCCCAATTCATTCTTTATTTTCGTACACTATGGACATTAGCACAGGGGTTACTCGTACAAAGCTTCAAGGCTCTATCTATTGTAGTTCGCCAGGAACACGAAAATTCTTTCACAGTGAGAGAATAAAATTATTGCGCCACGTGTAAATAAAAAAAACTAAATTTTGAAGATCTGCAAAATAAAGATTTCCAATATTGTTTTACAGCAACAGCAAAAGAAGAAACACACATTAACTTATTGCTTAAGCAACAGCAAATGTTTTCAAAAAAATTGCTTTGCTGACTGCTTTGCTGCACAAAGAGACACATAGTAAGCAAATGAGTTTGCTCTTCTTGTTTTTGCTTTTGCTTTTTGCTTCGCTTATAACAAAATGTTATATAAATGCTGAGGAATTCAGTTTTTTTATTTGCTGAAAAAGATGTAAGCAAAGCAAAGATTTTACTGCTGTTGCTATTTTTAAGCAAGCAAAAAATCTAAAAATAGAAAACATGTTTTTGCTATGCAAAATGAGAGATATAATAAAAATAGAACATTACGCTTTCCTTCTAGAAGATGGGAAGTAGGAAGATATACCAAATCTTTTAGAAAGAAGAACCCAAGACCTTCTTTGGAAGACAAAGAAAAATGAGGGTCATAGCCACAGAAAAGGCTATGCCTTATAGAAGGCCAAAAGTGAAAAGGCCTTTTTACTTTTATCACTGAATCCTTAAATTTAAGACAAAAACACACACTCCCTCATGCACATGCTAGATTTAAGTAGAGCGAAAACTTAACACATATGTGAAATTCCTTAATGTATGCGTAAGAACATTTGTATATTAAAGTGTTTAGTTTAGCTGTGTATGTGCCTCTCTCTATCTCCGCCACTATCTATGCCGTCATCCAAGTTTGCGTCTGTCTGCATGTGTTTAAAATGATAAGTTCAGCATAAACACGCCATTATAAGTCTTTAGCAGACATAAAGTTTTAGTATTTTTTCTTCTTCTGGCCGGCCCCCACAAAGTGTGAATAAAACAGCCACAGCAACAGCAGCTTTGAGACAAAAACTTAAAGCATGTCATATGAATCCTGTTTCTCGAGAAAAAAAATTCATAATAAAAACAAAAACAAAAACACTACATAGAAAATATCCTTTAAAGAAAATCCTTCTTTTTTTTGCTTGATTTTAACATTTTTCTAGGTTTTGTTTCTCCATTAAACCATCACATCATCAGCTTGTTTTTCCAGCATCAAATAGGAATTTCTTGCCGTGATGTTTTGCCAGTTGGACATGTAAGCACGTAAGTGTGTGTAAAGACTGGTATTATAAAAGGATATTTTTTAAACAGGTTTTCCCTACACGTTTGTGTGAAATATATTTTTCCGTTACTTTGTTGTTAAATACAGCCAGTTGTATGTTAAAACAAAGAAAAAACGAATGTGTGTATAAAAACGGAACTGGTCAAGTTTATGTGGTAGAAGGACATTATAAAGCCATGTAGGAGATTTTGAAAGGTATCATTACAACTCTAGAATGCTTAAATGATGTTTAAGTTAAGAATTTTCTATTGAGTTTTTATTTAATTTGTGTATTAACGCTGAAACTTCGACATACTTACGTGACTTCAAACTTTATAATTTAATCTATATATGTAAATAATATCAAATGTGGATCGGTGGTAATCGCATTACTTAAGAACAGCTGCACCGATAGCCATTTTTTCTAATTTTCATGATAACCCAACTTAGGTTTATAAGGAAAGACTACGCCCATTTTTACGCCCACTTTTGAAGTAGCTAGAGAACCATAATAGGTAAATATTTGACATTTGTTTAGCCTGGCTAGCATTAGGCCATTTCCCAGTTCTACTCTAGGTTCTGGTTCACAGAAGATCGCAGCAGATTCCCTTTTTGCCTGATTTATTTTATAACCGGCTAATTGTCAAGTGCAATTTCTTTCCAGCAGGTGATCCCACGCATGCTGCAACGGAAGCAATTCTGCCTGGTAAACGGTAAACGTAGACTACAGGACAGGTTCACCTGTTGACACTATACACCTGTTACTCCTCTAGCTTCCATAATAAAGCCATCAGTAAAAATGTTGATGTCGTTCTCCATAACCTCCCATTTTGCATAACGCCTTCCGCAATAGGTGTCCGATGAAGTCTTTTGACTATTTTTCTTCTACTCATGCGTTCCATCGGCATTAGAGCTTCCCAACCTCCTTACTCGCTAGGTAAAGAATACTCTTATGTCCAATGTTCGATCCAAAGTACCATAAATTGGTTTTCAGATGGTTGTCAACACTTATTTTGGTGCCAACATAAATTTGGAAGCAGAAGAACAATACAATAAATTTGGAAGCAGAAGAACAATACTTTTAACACTCTTTTAGTTTTCTTTTTTAACTTGAATTAGCGCGCCTCGGTAGGCTAGTGGGTAGTGTGCTATTTGATCAGTCGGGAGGTTTTAGGTTTGATTCCCACCAAAGACTCTAACTGTTTCACTACAAAGAGTGAAGATCTCCGTTACTATGCTCGATAATTTAAGTTAGAACATAATTTGTAATTATATTGTTACACTTAGTAAATAAACTTATTTTTTTTATTAGAATCTTTCACATGACTTCGCTTTTCTTCTCTGTTGTTACATCGGCATCAGTTAATACACCATCTGTGGAACTTCCAAGCATCAAGCTATTTTGGTTTAAGAGATATAGGCCGATGACAAACGAACTTTGAAGCGATTGTTGTTTAAGAAACATTGCATAATACCAAAAAGTTATTTGTTAAGCTCTTATGAAAGAAAAAATCGATTTAATTGTTTATTAGCTAACCCCGGTTCGCATTGCTACCTCCATCCTAAAAAAACAATAAAAACACTTGGAAGTTAAAAGTATTGCCATGCTTAAGTTTTTCTCCGAGAAGCCTATATCAATTATCCAAATCTCTAGTTTTTCGCAGCGTTCAGTCTGTGTAAAATTGTCCGTGAGAATCTGCAATCCGCCAAATCTAGAGATTTGTTTAATTACTTTGTACGGGGGTACCCCGACCACCCGATCTAATCACCAAGCTTTTAATCGAAATTACACGTTATTTTCTGAATACAAAATAAAAAACTCCACCTATTATCGTACCCTAGCTAGTTTTTGCACAAATATGCTTAATTGTACGGGGGTTAGTAGTGTAAAATTTCAAAACCTTAGTTCCTAAGTTACATAAATAAATAAATTTTTACTTAGTATAGGAATTACCACACCTAGTCTTCCAATCCAGTGCGGCAGAGAGTTCCTCGCACAAAATTAAAATTTCTTTTAGCCTCTGCTCATTACTATTCCTTTGCTCATTAATAAGGGGATTACTTACATAATTTCAAGATTCTTAAAATAATATTTTTTTTACTTTGTGCTGGCTTTCTTTAACTCGTTATACCAAGGACTTGCATGCATTCTTCCAATTGGTCCATCCACGAAAGTTTTGGCCTTTCTTGTCTGGGATTTCCATGACGGTTGTCATTTAACGCCTTTTGGCTAGACCGTTTCTATTCAATCGACGGACATGGCCCAGCCAGGGCAATTGCTGAATTATTATGAGCTTAACTACGATCATGCCGCACAGTGGTTTTAAAAACATTTTATTTTATTTTATTTTAGGAAATCATAAAGATAAAGATGAAATTTCCCAGAGGAGAAGCAGATGCGTTTTCGAGTTGAACAGCGTCCTAAGGCGAAAAGGGGTTGTATTCCCCGATACCTTAAAGAAACAATCGGCTCATAGAAAGGTCCAAATTTAAAAATTCTTAATACTTGAATTATAAATAAACTTTTGGACTCAATTTTGGGATATACTTCGTCCTAGGGGCCGGCCAATTGTAGCTTCACTCGAAAACACCTCTGCTTTGCCTGTGTGGAATTTCAGTAAGACACATTCAGTGGTTTATATGCTACCACGTTATTTCCAAAATAAAATGTTTTTAAACCCCGGCTTGCCGAGATATAGTTAATACAGTTTACGGCAATACAGCTCCTCGTTAACACAGATCTAGCCCTAGATTTTATGCGGGATTTTTCTTTTAAAAATAGGCATGCTATACAATGCTGTTTAAGTTCGTTGGCTCTGTTCTTAAACTGTCTACTTAGCCCGATTATGCTACTCTCTGTGCCAGCACAATTATTCGCTTTATTTTAATGCTGACTTCATTATTTGAATTAAATCCGAAAGCTCGACGCTACAACTTTCGGCCTTTACAATGTCACCTATCCGTCGTCGATGATGAGGATGATGTGGTCTTGGGTATTTACTGTGCCTGGTTAATTAACTTCTGTTTTTCCGATTATTTCTCTATTAGTATGTTGAAGAAGTTTCACGACAAGCTGTAAACCTTTCGAAGACTTTTTGTAGTGGTGGGAGGCTCGAAGAGGTCGCTTCCTATTTCTATTTATTTATTTCACAAAGACGTATAAGTTTTTATTGGATCTCATACGCAGACATACAAATGTAGTTGCAAAAATTGTTGGTCTTATCGTCGTGTGGAATGCGGCTATATAGTCGATAAAAAGGTGATATGTATCGCTTTGCTTTTCATGGATATTTTCCGGGATTTGTCAGATCGTGAATTATTTGTTAATTTATTCGGCCTGAAGACCCACTGATAGGACTGAATTGGTTCGTCGAGTTTGGGATTCAATATGCTCTTTGTGTTGTTGCGTTTTACTGTACTTAGTCGAGTATGTGTCATGTAAGATTGAGTAATCAGTTACCAAAAATAGTGGTATTTCATCAAATATTTACCTAGTCTGAAGTAAACATATGTGTGTAGTTCACATATAGTTTTACAATATTATTTTTATTGTAATTGTATTTCTCTACATTCTCGTAAAAGTGTTTGTCCATTTATAAGCCATTCAAACTGCTGGCGGCTCTTGCAGCATTAAGAGTAAGTAACAGTAGGAGATGGTGGCAGTACTTTGAGTGTCACTTGTACAAGTTTTGTAAATCTTAAACTTTTATCATCTTCACGAACTTTTCTTCATTTCTTTGTTAATTTTTCTTTCATCGTCATTCGATATCAACAATTTTTCTATCTACAACAATGCAATAAATATGTGCAAACATATAAAATGTCTTGTATTCTCATTTACGTTTATTGAAAATTGTATAGAGCTTCTGGGTGTTGTGTGTTTCGTTTCCTTAGTTTCCTGCTTTAATTCCGACTGATTTTTTCAGGAATGTTAAAAAGAATATACATATAGTTTAATAACGATCTTTTTATGGTTGTCATCAGAAAATGTCAGAAACAGAGTTTGTTAAATTTACAGTCCTTGAACAATGCATTTTAATGACAATTTAAAGGGTTATCCAGAGGAAAGGGGTAGATTTTGACAGATAGTTGTTGTTATGGTCTTTTATCAATATTAATTTTTATTTTTACTGAATGACTGGTAAGGATTACTGGTGGATAATTGCATGAAGTTTTTTATAAAATTCTTATTTTTATAAAATTTTAATTTTAGAAAGAACAGCTTTTATTATAATTATATTCTATATGCTTCAGTTTCTACATTTATTCTAGCGAGTTAATTTTTTTAAAATTATTTTTCTTAAAAAACTTGTTTTTTAATCTATTGATCCATTCAGCAGATCATTTGACATTCTATTTTTTTTAATAATCTTTCAAATTTACGATCAATTTAAAAAACTCGTTCGCTTTCTAATAAAAGAAATTTAAATTTTATTAATGCATTATAACTATTATTCAAGCTTGTTAATTTGTTAACACTAGTTTGGCATAAATCGACAATTTTTAATTGATATTTTGCTGTTTATTAGGATGTCATTAACATATGCGTCCATAAAAACTTATGAATCTGCGGTTTGGTGACAAAAAAAAACACTCAAAGTACAAAAAGGTGTAATTTCAGTAGGGTTCACAGAAAAAACTATATACACCAATTATTTTCAAATATAGATTTAATAACATTTTTAATTGATTCAAATATTTTTTAATTAGAAGATAGTGTTGCTTTTTTTAATCTATATCTATACATATAATAAAATAGTAACTCATATCATGTCTGTTTGTCTTTATTATTTGTGTTCGCATCAAATAAAAACTACTGGATGGATTTTAACAAAATTTTGTGAGGAGGTACCTTAGTATCCTGGTCGCAATATAGGATACTTTTTTTCCACCAAACAAATCTCATTTGCAAGAGAAAGTGGAGAAAAAGCAGTAAAAGTATGCCGATTTTCTTACCTATTTATAGATACTGCATACTTTCAGACATCTTTTATTTTTGAAAGCAGTATATTTAAAGCAATGCTGCACAACAGATGGCGCTGTTTCAAAATAATTACAAAATACGAATTACTTACTGCCCAATAGATAATTGAACAAAATTTGTATTTGATTTGTATTTGTACTTTGTGGAATTATATTGTTATTAAAATATTTTAAACACATCTGTAAATCTCTACAATAACTTTTAGAATTTTATATAAATTAGGAGTCTTAAAATTTGGGCTACTTTCTAGCAATGAAAAATTAAAAAAGTATTCCCATAAATAAGAATAAAACTTTCCCGAGAACTCCAAGTCAGGAATTCCCATTTCTCAAACCCTAGTTTTATCACATGACTACTTTGTTTTCAAGGCTAGGCTATGTTAGGTTAGGCAGATAGCCGTGCACAGCTCACTTGGATCCGATATGTTGGTCCCTTTGTTTTACCTGCCAAGTAGAATAAAGATTAGGAAGAAAAAATAAATAAATAGATAGATAAGAAGCAGGGAAGGATTTCGAAAAAAGAGAGAGAAACAGTTAGACAAAGAATGCACAGACACAGATGAGTAGAAGAAAAGAAGTTTCCATAAAAGTCTCACCGGGCAAGACATGCAATCAGTTAAGTAGCTAAGTCTCGCCAACTAGGAGTGGGCTAGAAAACCAACCGCAACTCCTCAAAAAGGAATTGTTCTTGCTTGGTTCGAATGATGAAACATTAGAATGGCTCTCACAAAAACCCTCCTCAAAGGTGCTAAAGGTTTAAGTGCTAGTGACGATAAAGTTCTGTTTATCCTTGTTTTATAAGAACAGCTCCTGATTTTATAAGAACAGCTCCTGATTTTATAAGAACAGCTCTTAATATTTAAAACTTTTTGTTAATGCCGTCGCTGTTGGCATGTGTGGGAGTTGGGGTTCCAATTACTTTTCTGTTTTATCCTCATTGTCATTGTTTTGCTTTTCCCTATCATTTTTATTTCCCATAAATGTGCTTTAAGCCTTTGAATGACATTTTAATGTTATAATTTTCCGTCTGACAGTGGTAAAACCATATTGATATCTACCGTTAGTGTTTTGTAGGAATGTATTTCATTTTTTACTATGGCTGTGCTATTTGTTTTGAAAGAATTGAAGAAAAATCTTGAACAATGAGGGAGGAAATAAATAAATAGAAAAGACAATAAATATTTAAATCAATTTAAGAAAAATTACAAAAATCATCTTTAAAGAGAGTAGAAAATAGTGGAGTAGAGTGTCATAAATTGGTAGCCACTGAAAAGTTTAATATTTTTATAAGAGTAAAAAAGTGACGGTTACTCATCAACCGACTTCAAAAAGAAGAAGGTTTTCGTATCATCTGTATTTTTATTATATTTGCTTGTGCCCGCAAAACTCCGTCATATGAAAGGTTATGCTTACAGACTGCTCCTATTTGAGAAAAATACTTCATTTTAAAAATTAAAGGGTGTTCCCATACAATCTACTTGATTTTTACTTATCTATTAAACCATAATGTGTATGACTATAGCTCCTAATAACTAAAAGTAATAGAAGCTATAGGGTGTCCCCATAGGTGATGGAATTTGACGTACATTATAGCATGAGACATTTACCAAAGTATATTTCCTAGGGGTGCAAGATGATTTGAGAGACCCGCAAATACATATAAGCACCAATATGAGGGTTACTTGTGATAAGCTATTTAGGTATTGTATAGGAGGTAGACTATGAACATTAGTATATGGGTTACTCGTGCAACGTTTCAAGGCTCTATATATTGCAGTTTTTCTAGATACATTTTTCACTATGTTTAGGAGGAACCCCGTCCACCATTCCAATTCCCTCTGTGTTTCTCTACGCAATGTATCTTAATAACCCCCATATTAAGATACATAGATACTAATGTAAAATTTCAAAGGGTTACCTATTACAGTTCTCTAGATACAGGATAATAATTTTTTACTTTGTGTGGGGGGGTACCACGCTCACTATCCCAATTCAGCCTATGCTTTTCTAGAGTATACGCATGGGTATGGAGGTTACTTTTACCCACTTGCACTTTGTTTCACTATGTCAGAAAACAAAATTGCAGAATTTGTTGATTAAAAAAACTCGAACGTCTTTTTAGAGAAAAAAATGTATCCTCAGAGAGTAACTGTTAAGTGTGGATTTTGATGTAGTGGCATCAATGTCCTATTTTTTAGAAATGCTGCTGCAAACGCCATTTTATTTAAAGAAAAGATCTACTATTATTAATTAAAATAGGAGAAATATCGAATAATGGTTCCTTTTTCGAACTCCTTATGTCAATGCAATGATTTTAGGCAACCAATTTGTAATTTACGGCAGTCTTACTTTCATTGAATCACGTACTACCACCAGCCTTTACTTTTGACTTTAGCTGATTTTAGTCTGTCGAATGGTAGCTGTCAGCCTTCTTTCTCATCACAGAGTCTCTAGTAATTGCTAGCACTCGTTTAAGGCTTAGTTTCCCCCATAGCATCCACAATTAACAAGATTCTGCCCTCCGTCATGGCTCTTTAGGAGACCCATGATAAGGGAAATTTTATGGCCTAAGATAGAAAATATGAAATTTGGTACTCTTTGGTTTCAGCAGGATAACGCATCATATCACATAGCTCATCAAGCAATCAATCTTTTGTACAATAACTTCGGTAATCGTGTTATCAGCCATCTTAGCGAAGTCAATTGGCTATCTAGGCGATGTCCATTAGCCTCCACAGAGCTGGGAGTTTTTTTTATTTTTATTTGGAACAGCACTCAGGGGATGACACGTACTCATGCAGTGCATTGTGCCGGAACTAGAAAATTTGGTTATGGGAAGGAGGATAGAGGGAGTAGTGTTTGTGCACATTTGACTTGAAGTTGACAAGAAAGAATTCAGCAGGGAGTTTATTCCACATACCAGCTGTTCGGACGAAAAACGAATTTTTCCTATAATGCGAAGTGCGATTCACTGGCAAATCGACCACAAATGGATGGGCTCTTAATGAGAAGCGTGTTGTACGCAAAAATGTGTGGGTATTGGGTACAATTTCCCTGATTTCATTAGAGCACATTCCATTATAGTAACGGTAAAACAGCGAAATGCATTCCATGATGCTCCAGTGATTCAATAGACTTGGATATCCTACTGTCACCGATGAACTTCTTCGCCCTCTCCTGCACGCGGTCGAGTAGCTCAAAAATGGACTTCGGAACGTCGTTGTATTCCATTTTAGGTCCGATATAGGTGACATAAATAATAAGTAAATCAGATGGAGTGAAGTATCTTTTAACCCTTTAGAAAAAACCGAGACACTTGAAAGCTTCTGTCGAGACTTAAAAAATGTGTTTAGTCCATCGGACATCGCATTGGATTTTTATGCCAAGAACATCAAGAGCAGCTGATTCCTTAAAATCCACATTACCCAGAGCTACAGATGAGGCATCATTTTCAAACACACTTCTGTGCGTAAACATACAACATTGAGTCTTACGAGCATTAAATGCTACTCTATTTCCACGGCCCCATTCAAGAATTGTGCCAAGATCACCATTGAGCGTATTATTCATGTTTTGGCTGCTGCGAGTTGACCCCTTCCTTGTGAGGTGCCGTTGTAAAGACCGATTGTATGTGAATAATCAAGAACAACCTACATCATTAAGGTTTATATAGTTCAAACCAGAAACCGTCAACAAAGTCCTGAAAAATGTATCGTGCAGGTCAAACTACTTCAAAGCCAAACGCGGCAGTCACCTAAATTAAATCAGGTTGTACCCCTTGTTACACCAAACAAACTGAGTCGTTGCAGTCATTTCTTTAATAATCTTTAATTTGATTTCCAAAAAGCACAAACAGTCAATAACACATTTATAAAATCCTTAATATTTGACAACATAATTTACACATGTTGACGAGTATAATGTTAAATTTCAAAACACCAAACTAATGAATTTGCATAATAGATTCAAAACAAAAAAAGTCTATCTTGATTATACAAAACATACAAATATGTACTCGAGCAATCAGTTGGAAAACATTCCAAAAACTGAAATAGAAGACCTACTCACTCGTACATACGTTTTAATCGAGCAACATTTCATAAAACTTTATGAATTTCAACAATTTTATCTACATATTTGGAATTGTTAAACACAACCTCACATACAATCACATACTCTGACATGAGGCAATGGCCAGAAACCCCAATAGACGATTGTGGGAATAAGGAGAATGTTGGAAATTTAGATTGAAATGTAAAATGAAAAATCATTATAATATTTTTATTAGACTCACACATATTCATGCTGGGATATTTAAACGCATACACGCACAAGCTACAAATGCGTGTGATGAGGCATTTAAATAGATGTGGACTTTACAGGGATTCAACAATAAACAAACACAGTTGCATGAGTTCAATAGCATGAAACGAGATAAATTGTTCGAAATATTTTACAATTTTTCCGTGGTTTTTGTAACGCAGCTTAAAAAGCAAAGGAAGTTTAATAAATCTGTTATGACGATTGTAACTTATCAAAATGTTGGTTGGTTCATTATGAGGTACATACTTCTTTCAATAGCGATTTTTTGACAGATGAAGTTTTCACACTTCTCAAAACATTCAATCTATTTGGATTACGTACGACTATTTAATTACACTGGTCTGCAAAAAAAAAAATTGCTCCCTGAACATAAATATGTGGAATATAGTGATCTCAACTCGTTAAACTCAAATCCGCTTTCAGTTTTCGCGTATCACGTACACATTTTTTTATGGGCATGGCTAATATTTTCCCTAAACAAGGCGACCAAGCTAACTTATTTTTAAATAACTCTTTAACGGCTTTTTCAATTTTAATAACTAAAACACCAAAAGATGCGGGATCAAATTACCTTTAAGTCAATTTTAAATAATTTTTTTTCATTTTCAACTGTTTCGGAGCTATTCAGAAATTGGTGGCGAAAAAAAATATTTTTAATGAAAAATATAATTATTTTTTTTCAAAAACTCGTAAGAAACTTAAATCGGCAAATATTTTACACTTTTGTCCTTATTCGGAATAAAATAAGCCATAAATGATGAAAATCGATGCACAATGTTGATTTTATTCACAATTAAGTGTAGGTACCTACTAAACGTGAGCATAAAACGTCTTGTTAGACTAACTTCATAATGTTCAATAATGAATTGGTCTCTTTTTTATTGCACTTGATTTTATGTGTATACAAATATTGTTGTGCTCTTAAATAAAAACATACAATAGCATTTGCTCTTCTTCCAACCAATGCAATATTTGTTGGTGTTTGAAATAAAATTTCAGTAGTGAATATTTTGTTTCAATAGTGTCTCTTGATATGAAATACTGTTATAGGAGACAACATGTATGTAAATGTATGATGTTAAAAGAAGGGGTTTGTACTTTGTATTTTAGTTATTTTATATTAATTTGCGCGTTGAGTGGTTGTAAATAGAAAACTGTAGTAGATTGAATTTTTTTAACTTTTATTGATGAATAAAAAATCAAATTTTCTCTCAAGAAAATTTAAGCAAAATGAACTAGTGAACAATATGAAATGCTCGGTCAAATGTCCGGTCAAATCAGGTGCACTGATTTTTGCACTGTTTGCTCTCTTGTTCTTTGTATTTACTGTTTAGTAATATTCCACTACACATACAATCAATATTTGCGTTTCAAAAACATGCAATACTGTATACTTTTTAACATCTTGCGCTCACGTTTAGTACCTACTTTGACAAACATTATGTAACACATTAAGATTATTAAATATTTAAATATCCGTATTTTATTTAAATAAGAATATCTCAAAAACTAGACGTGATAGAATCAATCTGTAAACAGATTTAGATTCAGCACATAAAAGTCATTAAAATCATTAAAAACACATAACAAGGTTCAAGCTCACGACTTTTCTGCCGACTATTGTTATCACACTAACTACATATCTGATATTTTAATATTTTTATTTTATTAAAATAAGAATATCTCGAAAACTAGACGTGATAAAAAAAATCTGTGAACAGATTTGGATACACAAAGTTCTTGCTCCCGACTTCCGTTTTTTTTTTGCCGACCATTGTTATCACAATAACTACATATATAATATTTTAATAATTATATGAATTATTTGAACTATTTTTAAATGAATAATTATATGAATTTTATTTGAACTATTTTTGAATTAATAAATTAATTATTTTAGGCTTAAGTTCTTAATTATAAAGAGATAAAGAAAAATTAGATATCAGCAAAGCAGAATGCATTTTCTAGATCAGTACTCTTTGTATCAATCTACCCGGTAGTTTCAATTGTTATTAATTTTCTATTTAAACAAACTTATCAAAGAAATAGAATCTGAGAAATTTTTTAATTTTACATTATATTTCATAGAAGATAGAGCTTTTTGAAATTATTTTACACTTGTAAACTTTATTTATTTTTCATATTATACTACCAAGCAAACATTTTTCTTTATTTTAATTCTCTTTATATATTTTCTTTTATTTGAAAATGGTATGGCTGGTGTCTAATTTTTCTTTATCTCTTTATAATTAAGAACTCAAGCCTAAATAAATAACTTATTCATTAATATTTTAATTTTATTTTAATAAGAATATCTCGAAAACTAGACGTAATATAAAAAATCTGTGAACAGATTTGTATTTAGCACACAAAATTAAAATCAAAACAAACATAACAAGGTTTAAGCTCCCGACTTTTCTTTATTCTTTTCCGACCAGTATTATTAAAAGTTGCACTGGATGCTGTAGATTATTATGGTTTATGTGATAACCTGCCGATGGTCTTACTACTGGGTGACAACATTGCGCACTCACACTTCCTATTTAGGAGTTTCAGACTATGTAAATTCCTGCAGCGCTATTGGTGCCCCTTTTGAGAATGCAACAACACACTCTTCCTTCAATAATGCCCCCGAGAGGATTTAATAAGATTTTTTACGAAAATCAGCGTTCCTTATGAAATATGTTTTGTGTGCTTAAAAAAACTAATGGTCAAACAATGTACTTAACCATACCAAAGTAAAGTTTTAAAGGCTTTCTTATTGTTGAATAATGTGTGTGAAGATAAATTCGAATTTAACTAGCAGAGACAAAAACCACATTTTTTAACAGAGCTCATTTTGCAGTCAACAGAGCAATGTTATTAGTTTAACATTCACTGTAAATATCAATCCAATTATTTTAGAGGCTACAACTTGGAATCGGGAAAAGTTCCACAAAAAAAAATTGGGAATGTTGCTACGAGCAATAATTTATGGAATTAAAACATTGGAATTTCCAAAATACCTTAGGAAAAGTAATAAAAAGAGTTTCAGTTTGAAAATTTCTAGGGAAGATTAGTGGTCAATATGGAAAAATGGTGATGGGCTGGTATAACACACCATATACAAATGGTGGTCCAGGGAGTACTTAATGGACCTATAATAGTGGGATATCTGAAATAATCTTAGATCTTGGAAAAAAAAGCTGGGTTTTTAAAAATATGAAATAATCTTAGAACTTTTTTCCAAGTTCTCAGATTATTTCAGATATCCCACTATTATAGGTCCATTAAGTACTCCCTGGACCACCAGGGCGAAGGAGAATCGCTACAACCAAAAAATAAATAAAAACAACGAAAACTCGAATAGAATCGTCTCGATATTGCTGAATTCCAAACCTACAAATTTCGAAACTATACCTGGCAGATTGGTGTGCTTAAATTTTCTGTATCACTTCGGGTGGCTTGCCAAAGTTGATTTCAACCCGAACACAGATGGACAGAAGAACATCGCTAAATCAACTTCTCTATTTATAAGGATCCAGAATATATATACTTTATGGGGTCGGAAATTAATATTGTAGAATTTACACACGGAATGACAAACTCCACCTGTAGTGAAGGGTATAAAAATATCTTGTGTTACACTCATGTTTTTTAATTTTATAGAAATATCGAACATTTTTTTTTTTTGTAAAAATTTTATCGAAAATTGATTGTGAAAATTTTTTTGAAATTTTTTTGTATAAATATTTTTTGGAAAATTTTTACGAAAATTTTTTGTGAAATTTATTGTAAAAATATTTTTTTGAAATTTTTTTGTAAAAGTTTTTTCGAAATTTTTTTTGGAAATTTTTTGTAAATATTTTGTTGAATTTTTTGTTTAATTAGGATCAAATCTTCATATTGACACCCACCTCCCATGTTCATTTTGACTGCTCCTGGTTACTAGAGGGCAACATGTGGGTCTATTGGCTACCTCTATGTATATTGCTTTCTATAAATGCCTTTAATACAAACCAAAGCAGAAAAACCCTACCAACATAAAAACAAACAAAAATTCGCCCGTTGCGATTTACTTGTCGCGGTCTGATATTTATTTCACAATAAAATCAAAAGAGAATCATTACAACCGAAAAAAAAAACATAGGTAGGCGTGGTTTTTGACACAACGTTGATTAGAATCGCCGGATGTTGCTGAATTGCAATATTAAAATTTTCTAAACTACGCCTGATAGAATAGTGGCCTTAAATCATCTGTAATTCGTTTGGTGGCTTGACAAATGAGATTTCAACCCAAACACGGCCAGACAGACATCGCTTAATCAAATTTTCTATGTATAAGGATCCGAAATATATATGCCTTATGGGGTCGGTAATTACACACAGAATGACAAACTTGTATATAACCTTTCCACTGTGGTAATGGTATAAAAAGAACTCTTTTATTAAAAAACGTTGTGTGCGTCCTGACAATATTTTGATCGATTTTGCTTTAAAAATAATCCACACTAAATTTTAACCCCCTTATTCATAAACGATTAATAAATTTATAAAGAGCTTATTGTACGAAATTTGTATCGGAAATCTGATTTATAAGCTC
The DNA here is from genome assembly GCA_949628195.1 of Phasia obesa. Taxonomy (NCBI): domain Eukaryota; kingdom Metazoa; phylum Arthropoda; class Insecta; order Diptera; family Tachinidae; genus Phasia; species Phasia obesa. Next base: position 86,985,027 of record OX451218.1, read on the forward strand.
GCCATAACTTTGTTTTACGTTTATGAATAAGGGGGTAAGACTCTTACGTGTTTACTAAATATAAAGGTAACCATCCCTGGATACAATTCTAAAATTTATATAAAAATTCAAAAAATTATTGTAAAGCTCTGTAAAAGCAAGACAGGAAATAAGTGACTTATTATTTTAAAATCGCGCCATCTGTTGCGCCTCATTGCTTTAAATATACTGATTTCAAAAATAAAAGATGCCTTAAAGTATGCAGTACCTTTAAATCGGTAAAAAAAAATTCGGTGTACTTTCACTGCTTTTTCTCCACTTTCTCTTGAAAATAAGATATTTTTGCGTCCTCACAAAATTTTGTTCAAATGCGTCCAGTAGTTTTTACGTGATGCGAACACAAAGAAAAAGACAGAATGGAAATGAGTTACTGTTTTATTATATGTATAGATTAACTTAATTTTCAGGCATGAAATGAACCGATATGAAGAATGCCAATACCAATCACTGTTAAGATTTTGGGTACTATCAACACATCGTTGGTACAGTGGCACTTTAAGCTTTTTTGGTAGAATTTATTGCATTAATAAAATTGATTTACTAATTTTTTTATTTAATAAATATTTTTTACTTCTTACAATAATAAACATTTCAAATTTCAAATTTCAATATTCTTGATTTAGGATTTTGCTTTTTATTATTTGCTTTGGTGGCCCTTTTATGTAGCATTAAGATCTTATTTAGGAACAAGACCTTTTCAACCAGTTTCCGGCGGTCTTCGGTCGATATATTTTTCCATTCTTTCTTGTGAGCCTTGGGAGAATAATGAAAAAGTCTAACTAACTCCAGGTATACTCTATCGAATTAAGATACCCCCGGGGGTTCCAATTGTCACTGCAGGAATATGGCAAATGCTTTGACGCGGTCCACTCGGGGAAAATAGGGGCACCAGACGCTAGGGTTCCTAGAGCCTAAATCTGGAAGAAAAGGTCTGTGTGTGAAAACATACGGGTTCTCTTCGAGGCCCGACCAGTGCCCAAAGGACTGGTACCACGGGAATCGGTGGCCCCACAGAGAGCCTATCCTCTCTGTGACCGGTTATTGGTGAGGTTCCCTTCGGGGGTACACGTGGTGGTTGTGGTTTAAGATCGATTTATGTAGGTATGGTGCACGGTCGATCAAGTGTGCTGTTGCACTCTCAACAGACGGAGTTTGGATAGTCTCCAAACCCCTAAGCAAGAGGTTATAATGTGGATCTAGGCTTGCCTTAGAAAGGCTTGCCATATTATATAAATTGCTACTCATTGTGACTGCATCCCACACAAATTGCGATTGGTGGCAGTCGTAAAGTGTTGTTATACTACACAATGGGGACGCTAGTCTACGCCTAAGTTTCACTCTGCTTATGAAATGAAGTAAGTATTTTGGCAAAATTATTATTGGTAAATTAGCCACACAAAAAAATTTAAATTTAAGAAATCATACGTATTCAATCATACGTACAACTTATGCTTATTTGGTACAATTTCATCATTGGAGCGGTACAATTTAAACATTGTTAAATACCAACAGTGGTACCAATCTGTTCATTAAAAACAAAAATTCAAATATTTGTTAGGCGTTCGTGTAACAATTTCAGATTGAGTGCGTGTTGAAAGAAGTGAGTGTGCACGAGTATGTGGGTTTTTGCATTTGTGCTAGAGAAATATATTTTTATATATTTGTTTCCTCTTCGAGAGTTTCCACAATACGTCAACAATGATGATGTTTATTTTTTTTTATTTTACTTTAGTTCCTACAATATTTAATTTTATTGTTTTCCTTGTTTTGTTCCAGATGAATGCTGTAGGCTGAAATGCATAAATCGATTTAGCAGTATTGAACAAACACACACGCATATGTATACGTGACGTACGCGTACGGCAAATACAATGGGCTGAAGCAGTAAAAAGAACGCTGCGAAATGACTACTCGTTCAAAATTTCAAATGTTTTAGAAATCAATAACTGTTTTATAAATGGTCTTAGGAAATTCCAAAAAAAAAAAAAAATTACTTATAGTTTGTGTAATTAATTGAGAATACTTGTGTGTATATGATATTCTAAGTTTCTGTAGTGATGGCAATTGTCTGGGCTTCGTGGAGTCCGGGACTCCATTCGTTTTGCCAGGAAATTTTCCAAATTAAAAAAAAAACAAAATCAATCCTCCCTTAGGTCGCTATAAGAAGGCCAAGTAAAAGAATAGCTATTGTAAACAGATAGGGGTAATATATACCTAGCCTAACTAGTTCAGCTATTTCTGATATCGAACTCAGAGTTTAGAGCCAAAGAATTTAATAAAGGTGTGTTATATTCCCAGTAGTGAAAATAAGGAATATGAAAGCCTTTTAGAAGGCACAAGGCCTTCCGTTCGCATTCCTTGTTCATATCTTTTTTACTTTGCCATACGTATTTAGTATAGGTAAAGTATAGTAATCGTGAAAAAACTCGATGTCGGGACTTCAACGGATTTATACATTTTAAGATCTCCTGAATCCATTTTGACTATTTTCGCGATGATGTCTGAGGGTTGTGTATATCTCTTTTTTGTGACGGCCGTTTGATATATCCAAATTAAATTTGGTATGTGCCTTTGTTATATAGAGATGAAGAGCTATTGTATTTCTTCAGGAACACGATAATAATTTTTCACTTTGTATAGGAGGTAGCACGCCCACTGCCCCTATTCAGTTTGTGTTTTGGTAGACTATGGGCATTAGCATAGGGGCTACTCATGGAAAGCTTCAAGGCTTTATCTATTGTTGTTCGCCAGAAACAGGATAATAATTTTTCACTTTGTATAGGAGGTACCACGCCCACCATTCCAATCTAGTCTGTGTTTCTCTACACAATGTACCTTAATGATGGTTACTGATGCAATTCTAAGCCGCTACCTATTGCAGTTCTCTAGATACAGGATAATAATTTTGTACTTTGTATGGGGGGTACCACGATCACTGACCCAATGCAGCCTATGTTTTTCTAAAGTATTCGCATGGTTATGAGGGTTACTTTTACCTACTTTCAAGACCATACCTATTATAGTACTCTATGACGATAATATTTTTTTCACTTTGTATGGGAGGTACCACGCCCACTGTCTAAATTCATTCTGTATTTTTCTAAATTTTACTCTATTGCACAGGGGTTACTCATGCAAAGTTTCAAGGCACTATCTATTATAGTTCGCCAGGAACACGATAATAGTTTTTCACTTTGTATGGGAGGTACCACGCCCACAATTCCAATTCAGTCTGTGTTTACGTTAATATGATGGTTATTGGTGCGAAATTCTAAAGCGCTACCTATTGCAGTTCCCTAGATACGGAATAATAATTTTTCACTTTTTATGGGAGGTACCACGCCCACTATCCCAATTAATTCTGTACGCTACCTATTGCAGTTCCCTAGATACGGAATAATAATTTTTCACTTTTTATGGGAGGTACCACGCCCACTATCCCAATTAATTCTGTATTTTAGTACACTGTGCGCATTTGCATAGGGGTTACTCGTGAAAAGCGTTCGCCAGGAACACCATTATAAGTTTTCACTTTGTATGGGAGGTATCATGCCCACTATTCCAATTCAGCCTATGTTTAGCTTGGCTTTATACGTTAATATGGGGGTTAATGGTGCGAAATTCCAAGGTGTTATCGTGCTAGATCTTTTAGCAGGGAGAGCAAAGGCCTTCTAAAAGCCATCTTTGGAAGGCACAGAAAAATTCGTGAGAAGTGAAGGTCTAAGCATGCCTTATAGAAGGCCTGAAGTGCGAAGGCCTTTTTATTTTTACCGGGTTGTTTCTTCTAAAATGGGGTATAGACTATCAATTTCGATACACATACGTACTTACATACTTACATGTATGTATGTATATATTTTTGCCAATGCTTAGTTACGGGCTAAGTCGTGTGTCGCTATTAGTGATGACATTTAATAGATATATATATATATATTTGTTCAATTTCACCTTAGCACCTTTTGCAACACGAATGTTATTTTTGTTGATGTTCAAAAACAATTTCTGTCGAAAAACTTGATTAAAGTGAAATTATAAAAAATCATTTTAATTATGTGTCATTTTCACTTTGATTTGGAGTAATTGTTTATTGAAACAAAAATATTTGTTTTAAGGTCATGTTAAAAATAAATTAACCAGAAATGAAAACTGACTAGTAGGGACGGTTAGATATTGATAGTTCATGATGATTTTGTTATTTTACCTTTCCTTTTCTTTACACAATAAAAAGCAATTACCATGGCAAGCTACGGTATGTGGCAAAACACGCAAATAGTAAAATTTAATTATCAAAATTATCGCAAACATGCGCACGTTTATGCGGTAGACTTTTCTAGTCTGCTACTTAAGATTATTTTATGTCAGCAAATCCATGATCTCGCGTATCCATTGCCATTATCCGTGAATAAGTACAGGAGATCCCGAGTTACTCAATTTTAAGCGTAAGTTGGAGGGGGTTCAAAGAATTGCTCGTATGAGTATATGCCTACGTTTACAACACAGACAATTGAGGCAATGCTTGGATTGCTACCGTTAGACTTATTCATTAGGTCGACGGCTGCAATGTCAGGTTTACGTTTTAAAAGCGATGGCATTTGGCATAGCTTTGGGCCGAACATTGGATATAAGCGTATTCTGGACTTGGTTAGTAAGAAGGTTAGGGAAGCTCAAATACCGATGGAACGCATGAGTAGAAGAAAACTATTCGAAAGACTGCATCAGACACTCATTGCAGAAGGCGTTATAAAAAATGAGGGTATGAAGAACGACATCAGCATTTTTACTGATAGTTTCTCTTATGGACGGTAGAGCAGAAACAGGGTTATATTTATATTATCTAAACCTGTAATGTAGGCTACGTTTGTGGGAGTACGTGCTGAAAAGGTTCTCATTGCACTTGAAAACGAGATGATTATAAAACGCATGAGTCTAGTGCCCGTGTACTCTAATATTGTGGTGGAATGTATTTTAACAGATTTGCCTCGGGTAATCACGCAAAAGGACCCAGTGTAGCACTAGGAAATGGCCTAATGCGAACGAAGGTCCTGCAATGGCTGAACTCTCTAAACCTGAAAAGGTGGAGGGAGGCTACTACAACTAGGCAGGCTCTAATAGTGCTCAAAGAGCACCTTGGCTGAAAGGCCAGTAAGGTGCTTAGATATAACAGAAGTACCTTAAGCTGCGTTAGTGTGAGGTCATGCAAACTTAAAGTATCTATCATCTAGCCAGATGAAGATCAAAGAAGATGATAGTTGCAGTAGTTGTGCCTGGAAGAGGCTGACTAGCATAAAACTGAGGACGACGGGCTGAAACATGTTAAAAATCAATGCTATGGGGGAACTAAGCCTTGAACAACTGCAATTACTAGAAACTCCGTGATTAAAAAGAAGCTCAGTCGACAGCTTGAAATCCCTAAAATCAAATCGGTTGCTTACAATTATTTAGGACAGAAGGGGACTGAAAACGAACCCATTTAGGAATTGTCTGCTTCGATTTCCCCCCTACATTAATAGTAATAGAAGTCGGATTTTCGGACATAACAAAATTGGATGATAAGAAGACCAAAGAAATGCTGTTATGCTGCAAATAATATTCTTAACAGGGAAGCACCGATTCGCCTTTTGCCGAAACGATATCGATATCGATACACCTGTCATCCTCTTGAGTATTATTATCTGATTGGCTAATAATTGAGAACAATCTGTGTAAATACGATGAGAAAATAAAGTTAACTATTTATTAGATCACCCAGTTTGATAGATCAGTTTGATATAAACGTTACATCTTAGCATTAATCAATTAAGAGCCTGCCCTGTATTAATGATGTTGTTTTCAATGGTCATGGCATTTACGTTAAAAAGGAAATTTGAGTTTTCTCAAACTTAGTGTTTCTTAAAAACTAGATTTATAGTTTAAAAAATTTACTCACCAACTTTATTTCACATAAAAAATGTTCGCCAACTTTGTGTCCTGTTGAATTCCCTCGTTGAACAGATTCCTTGTGGTCCATTTTGTAGTCCATTTTGTGGTTCATTTATGTGGATTGTTGATACTACGCTTCGACTGAAAAATCTTTACCCTTTTGTACTTACTCATCACTGAAATTGGAAAATAAGGAAATTTTAATTATATTATTAATAAAAAAGTTGTTAAGGTCAATGGTTATTTCGTTTTTGCATATTTATATGGAATTTTAAAACAAAATTGTTTGAAAAATATTTTTTTTAGCTTCGGATACATGGCTAGGAAACTCTTAGCTGCTAATATGCAAGCTGCGGGTATGAGTCGCAATTTAGTTATAATACCTGCCTTTATGATGGTTTGAAGAAGGCGGAAAGGTTAAAGTTTGAAATAATGCCGATAAAAAAGATTATAATTTATAAAAATTTTAAATACAAACTAGTGAACTTTAGACCCGCTTTAGGTACGTAACATTAATGTTATATATTACATGCAAATTGTTGTTATTGGAGGCTCTTTTGCTTTGCTTATCTAGGTCTTGTTAAAACGAACGCCAATCTATTTGCAACAGCGAGAAAAGCAAGAAAACCATTTTTATGTGTTACATTTCGCTACGCTACGTTCGACTAACTAGGCCTTTAGAATCCATTGTTTAGGAAGGGCTATTGGCTCAACAACCCTGTGAACTTAACGTCATATATTAAAAACAAATTGTTGTTATTGGAGGCTTTTATGCTTGCTTATGAAGGCTTGTTAAAAGCCAATCTTTGCATTTTTATTTTAAAACGTTATGGGTACTTAGCATAATATTAAATAATCAATATTTAAATATACAACTGCTTGTGCAAACCTTTGGCAACACTTGTTATTTTTCGATTCTCTTGCGAGAACAGAAATTAACTTGTGTATGCATATCATCACACCTTACGTCTGCATTAAGTGATGGCAAAAACCCATCCTCTTGTAGAAGGACAGTAAGGAAAAATAAAAACGTGGTTTGTTTGTTGGTGTTTTGTTGAAGCTTTAATATTCTGTAATATTATTCTATTAACATGCATAATTCTCATTGTGTTTTGTAGAATTTTATTACTTATAGAGTATTTTTGGCTTCTCTAAAATTAGGAAAAAGGTTTCCTGATGATCTGGCCTGAGCAACCAGTGAAATACGTATAGGGACTAGCTCTTTCCCCCAACAAATAAACTGGATTTTAATTATAAAACGTTATGGGTAATTAGCAAAATATTAAATAATTAAAGCCAATCTATTTTTGACAGCGAATTAAGCAAGAACTCCGGACAACAACAATTTTCATATTACATTTGGTTACGCTACGTTCGACTAACTAGGAAGGCTTTTTTGTTATTTTCCAGAACTGTTAATAAATTTTCAAAGTTTAAATTCTATAGAGGCAATTAGTTGAATTACTAAACAAATAAATTGAAAGTAAATATGTAATTAGCAACTGCGAATTTGCAAATACGTTTTTCCCCCATCTCTCAGCTTACTCAAGAGGGCGAATAAATATTTACAATTTAAATACGATTGATAGCGCTCTAACGCAACTGGCAACTGGCAAATGCTAAAGATGTTTGCAATGTTTTCCAACTACATTTCAAAAGGATTTAACGTTATTTTTTTCGTAGTGTTTAAATTAAATGAACGTTTAGGAATAATATTGACAGAGATGCTGCCAAGATATTTTTCTATTTCGATATATTAGTGAAATAAGAATAAAATCTACAACGAATGCAAATTTAAAATGAAATTGAAATTAAAATATTCTAAGACATCATGACCGTGTGACTGTGGGTGCTCATCACTGGCTTTGAGCAAACATTTTGAAATCACTGAAAACAGCAGTAGCTCTACTAACACTAGTCTATTGTTGTAGGCAAAGCCGTTAGTTAGAAAACGCACATTTGTTTCATTCACCACCACCCTTGCACAGTGGTTGATATACTTTTTATTTTTATAAATAATTCGGTAAATCATTATATACGAGTATAATGTTGTTTTCATAAATTCCGGTGAAGATCGTCCCTCGTTACTGGCTGTGTGTTTGGTAAGATTAGCGAGCGATTTAAATTTGAGGACATCATATTCAAGCCCTTGATGATGAAGTTATTATTTAGGCCCATGATAATGATGTCATTATCAAGCCTTATGCTTTATAATCCTTATGCTTTTTAATTCTCCTATTGGATTTTATCGACTATTTCTGATTTCACGACCTCTTTTAGGCTCCCTCAACATTTGGTGACATTTTTGTTGATACGACCACAACGGAACTCAGTAACACACTTTTTAATCATTGAAATTGATGGTGCAGAGTACCCATAGTCCTTATCAAGACTTTCTTTGATTTCGGTGATGGGTTTTTTTTACGTAATCAGCATTAGAATTTTTTTCACTTTCGTTTCAATGGCTGTCAAAAATAATCTAATAGAAACAACATCCTCAAAATTCTTACTCCAATAATAGACAACAGTTAACGGGAGCAGTGTTGCAATGAAAGTTACTGCGCTGATAATACCAAAAGTCACTGGCAGTCGACAAAACAAAAAAACAATTTCAAATATTTGCTCCCTGTGATCTAAACTTCAATTTTGCTGTTCTGTCAATGCAATTTAAAATATTAATTATTTAAACTCAGTTATACAATTCAAATATCCTGGCTACCCCCGCCATGTTAAGAAGAAGCATTTAGCAAATTAGTTTTTACAAATATGTGACCGCGCAAATAGAAAGGGACTTAAGGGTAAAAAGGTAAATTTAACGGAAGAGCGGTTTAAAGTTGAACCCATTCCGGAAATTAATTATCCCTCCGAACTTACCGATTTTACCCGATTTTTTATTTTTTCCGGTTTTTAAATTACACATTTATAAACTACTTTATCGACCTCAGAAACACTTCGGGGTTGTCTAAAACCACCTCCATTCGATTCTCCAGTAAATTGTACCCTAATAAAAAAAAATCGGTTCTCCTACCCTTAGGTCCCCTTTTCTGCTTTCCCAGGGCAGTAATTTTTTTTAAACACATTTTAATGATTCGACGTAGTATCTACGACGTAGGGTATGCGGGGGTATTAGACCATTGGGTTTGTTGGAACCTGAATCTGGAAGAACAGTTGTATGTATATTAGGTCTCTCGATGCCTTACCAGTGCCCTAACTGGTCCCATGGGAAGCAGAAGCCCTACACAGAGCCCCTCATCTTTGTATATGGTTATTATTGAGGCCCTTTCGGGGTACACGTGGTAGCTGTGGCTAAGAAAACAGAAGACACCAGTTGGTGCCAGGAGTTGGATGGTCCCCGAACCCTTAAGCAATGGGTAAGAACATGATTCAGCAACTGTCAAATTCTAAAATTACAATGCCCCGGAAGAGCGGTAGTCGACGATTTGTATATCACTTAGTAGTAAGACCACCGTCAGGTAATAGCATCATGAGGTAATAGTACTGACGGTAAATCTTCATTTGTCTCTTTTTCTGTGCGCGGTCACATATACTGGAAATTGTGCAGCAAAAATTCAGCACAATATTTTCAATTTTATCAACACAACAGTAGCTAGTTGTTAAGACAGATAATATCTGTAGCATTTGTTTAACATGGCAAACGAAAAACGGAAATTAGAGATTCTTAATCCCGCATCCAACAGCATCAATGTCGCTGCAGTATTAAGACTTGTTCGCAGCGTTGGCACAAAATTTAATACAATTGACGTTTCATTTCAATTGAAACTTCTTCATCTTTAATACAAATTTAGTTTTTATTTGTTTTTAAGAAATTTTAATTGCATTAAGAAGATAGTTTTCTTTAAATTATTTTTAGTTTAATGTGTCAGTAGGAGAAATTGTTGAGAAATTATACTTGATGAAATTTAAAAAACATGTTAATTGTGTCCTTTGATCCGGTGGGAGTTAAAGGAGCTTTTGAATTAAATCGAAAATAAAAAACAAATGAATTTGATCTGGGCATTAAAAGTTATTAACGCTGTTGTCAACAACAGCGCCGTAGCACAGATGGGTATTTTGCCAATCTAGCTGGACATTAGGCCAAAAATTAAATTTAAGAAATGTAAAAATTTAAGTATGCAGATGGACAGACAACAAAATTATACATAGAGTAGTGAATTTTTATGGCTTTTGCTTTAAATTTGTCGTTTTGGGTCATTGTTAAAATCCGGAAAGTTAAGTAAATCGCATACGTTTTTATTGACTTTATACGATTTTGAGAGGTTTGCAATATTTTTTTTTTGTAGCTAAACGAGTTAAGATATTAAATTGATCCTATGGAAGGCTATATATATTAACACCAAGTTATATTAATTTTTGGAAAAATTTTTATTTCAAATTTGTATGATAAAAATGTCGATCGAAATTAAAAAAAAATTTTTGTGCACTTTTTTGCGAAAAAAAAATTAAAAGTTTTTTGAGAGTGATCTCCATCGCGATCCTAAAAATGTTATATATCACTATAAAATTTTATACTGTAGAAACACGTTGCGCGTTCTTGTGCCATTTTTTTTTACAATTTTTTGCAAATTTCACCTTTTTTCTGTTTTTGCTCATCTTGCATGGGTAGATACGAGTAAGAAACCTTTTTGTTGATCATAAAATGTTTTTGGTTTCTAAATAAATAAATTATTTGTTATTATTTTAAATAAAATTTATTGTTACTAGTGCAAATTATTTATTATCTACATATGTATATACATAGAAAACTGCCTGTCTGTCTGTTTGTGTTGGCAATACGTAAAAACTACTGGGTAAATTTAAATAAAATTTGATGGAGAGGTACCTTAGTATCAAGGTTAAGATATTTTTTTCGTAAAAATATCTAATTTCCAAGAGAAAATAGAGAAAAAGTAGTGCAGACTTGGCAACAACTTTCATTTTTTAAACACTATTTACAGGTCTCTACAATAGTTTTAATATTTTAAATAAATTTAGAATTTTATATAAAGCTTATGTTTCTGAATAATTACCCAGGGATGGGTACTTTTATATAAAGTAAATACACAAACCATATCTTAAGCACTATAAGAGTAAATATCTTAAAATTTAGGGTGTATTACTTTCTCGCTTTTTACATTGTGCATGTTCTGTCGCTGCGATGCACACATATTCATATACTCTTGAAATTCGTTTTGTAGTTATAATTATGAAGTTTAAAATGTATAAAATTTTAAAGAAGAAAAGAGATAAATTTCAACGACATAAGTTGCATAATGTAATTGGGCTACTTCGAAGCCAAATCGAACAAAATATTGTAAGGAGGCTGACAAAGTGGCGGACACAGCTAGTTAGGCATAAATTATTTTCATATAAATTAAATACTATAAAGAAATAAATTACGAAAACGTTTTTTTATTAATATTCTTGAGTAATGGGGATTGGTGAGGAATTGGGAAGGCACCTTCTCTTCCACACAAACGCTTTAAAATTAATATTTTTTGGAACTTACCAACAAAAATTTCGTTTCGGGGGTGCCCATAAAAACTTAAAAAATGTATTTTTATGCCATTAAGGCGTATGTAATTCATAACTTTTAATAATCATATTATTTTAAAAAAAATTTTATGTCACCGCCCACAAAAGGGGCGGTAAAAGTTATTTTAGAATTTCCTGGGTCTAAGTTTAGGTTTTTGAACACTCTCTGAACCTTAAAAGTTGCATTTGCTAAACGAAAGTATGAGAAATTTCAAAACAAAATTGTATTTTTCAGAGGTAGGGTTAGTTCTTCTAAGGGGAACTTTTTTCTCTTTGGTTCGATTTTTTTTTTATTTTCAAGCCTTAACAGCCAAAGGCCATAAGACATTTTTTTTGCCAACTTTGATTGATCTACTCAATAACTTTTGAGAGCCAATATTAATTAAAAAGTAATGTGCGTAAGTTCGTGCCCTAGCTATGTGCCCAAGCATAACACCCTGGATCTTTCAAAAGTCACCATTTAATACTTAATTTACCAGACTTCTTTTATTTTTTTTAATAAGATTCTCGAGTTCCCGTCGAGACGTGCAATTTTAGTTTCTGCAATTTTCTTAAATTCCATAAAATCAATACATTAAATTTGTTGTTTCTAAAATAGTCTTCTTCTTCAGTTTTATGTATACTTTTATACAGTCGTTATCAAGTTGAAAATAAAGAAAAACCCTACAAGGGAGAGTCGCACTACAAACTCTTTCCACTACAAACTTTCATCCTCTTTGGAGTAAAAACTCAAGAGTTTCAAAACAAAAGTTGCAATGTCTGAACGGGGATTAAGAGTAGTGCAGACAACATATAATACTTTCAATTACTCGATATTACTCAATACATAAAATTGGCTACTCAATAGGACTCAATACTTCCGTTTACAACTACCAGCGGAAATCTATCGTTATAATCGTCAAATAGTCTTTAGTCTAAAACTATCGACTAACTATTTTTGTGTATTGAGTACTCAAAAAAGAACAAATACTCAGTAGTCAATACTTTATCAACACTACTAAAGCCATTTTCACACTATTATACTGAGTATTAATTAAGACTTGTCAAATACTTAAATTCAATAAGAAAGTGTGATAGTGTGAAAGCAGATTGTCATCAAAATGTGAAATAATACGGAAAGAAATTTGACATCCCATAATACCAAACCATTTTTAGAAAATTTTCTAAACGATATTTTTCATTTTATCAGGGTTGTGTTTTTTTTAAGCAAAGAACCAAGCTGAGTGAGTCGCAGCCGATAGTTCGCGGCAGCCGATGATATTTTTTCTTTGTCCTGCACCTGCCTTAAATTGCCATCAGTATTATCTCCTATATATGTACTTTGTTTCTGCCATGTCTAGGAATTGTTGAATGTACGTATTATTTTTTTAGTAACCGAAAACTTGAACGGCCAAACAAACTTAAGATCCGGCACCTCTGCCGTCCACATAAAATTGCTCAGCCTACGCCGTTCAATGTCTCGTCTCGGCTTGTTCCTTTGATGATATTTTTAATTTTATTTGAAGTTTGATAGTGTGAAAACGAAATGTTATGTTACGTTGGATTTTTTGACAATCAAACAATTCTCATTTGATTTCTATCTTACAAAATCCAATGAAAATCTAATTTATTTCTTCAATTTAAAAAATATTTAATATTTAATTTATTTTTTCATCCGATAAAAGCTCTTTCTACTAAAAATATGCCAGTTTCCTTAACATTTAAATAAATTGTTTCTGTTTCCGTTTTAAGTTTTTTAATTCGTTTTTTTTTTTCAACGTGTTAAGCCAAAAATTACTGCGAAACTTTTATCTTGTCAACACGTTTAGTTTGAAAACAGAACAGCTTGTCTGTCGACTCTACACTCAGTTTTCTTAATTGAAATTAATGAATCCAGTGAAACAATATTTCGTGAACTTTTCCTATACGCTTCACCACAGGTACCGGCATGTATACTTGTCATACCGTTTGTAATTCCTACAATATTCACTAGCGATACCGTTAAGCATATAAGGAAAGAAAGATAAAGAAAAACAAATAAACAAGAGAGAAGCTTCACCTAAATAGCTGACGATGGATGACTGGAATAAAATTTATCGTATTCTATTATCTGTGTTTGATTAAAAAGATTAGTTTTTAACCCTGTTGAGTAGTTGGAGAGAATAAACAAACTTAAGCCTTAATTACAATTAAAATTTAAATATTCAATATCAATAACAAAATCTTTCACCTAAAATTTAAAACTTATAATAATTTAGATTTCGCCTAAAAATTTACCAAAAACACATAAAAAAGAATAAAAATTTAAATAATAAATAGATTTTCCAAAAAATGTTAGAAAAATAAATCAAAATTAAGCTGAAAATCTAAATTTTACAAAAAACGCAAATATAAAATTACCAAAAAAAAAAGATAAAAGTTAAAAAATTCGAATTTCAACAAAAATAAAAACGAAAATTAATTTACAAAAAGTTTAACTAAATTTTAAAAAATTAAATAAAAAACTTTTTTTAATCCTCAAAAACTCCAAAATTAATCCAAAAATAAAATATAAATAAGATTATTTTTTTTAAGTTAAAATTCACGAAATTAATAATCAACAACTTTAAAAGAGAATCAATAATATATCAAAATAATACTTTTAATAAAAATATGAGTTTTCTGCTTAAGTGGAGAGTATATTAGATTCGGCAGCGCCGAATAAGCAGTTGAGTTTATTTTTCTTTTTTTATACCCTTTACCACAGGTGGAAAGAGTAATTTATACAATATTCATTTCAGACCCCATAAAGTATAAATATATTCTGGATTCTTATATATATAAAAGCGTTCGGGTAGTAATGTCGTTTGCCAAGGCACCAGACGAGATATAAAGGTATTAAGCCCACCAATCTGCCAGGCATAGTTTCGAAAATTATGGAATTGTAATTCAGCAACGTCAGATCATTCCTTTGGAGGCTGCGGGCAAAAACCCACCTATATTTTCTCACGTTTTTTTCGTTTTTTCGTCTTTAATGATTCTCGGTGGACCAATAACCCTTGCGAGGCCGTTTTGGTGTTTATTTTTAGATTGGTAAGGTTTTTCTGCTTTAATTTGTATTAAAGGCATTTGTAGAAAGCAATACATAGAGGTAGCCAATAGATCCACAGGGTAACTACTGGTAACCAGGAGCAGTCAATGGGCCCACTAGGAGTGGGTCAATATGAGGACATTTTTTTTTATTTTGTTGCTTTAGTTTGAGCCTTCTAACGTAATATAAATTGCAGGAAGTTCCTAATTTTTACAAAAAAAAATATAAAACACTCAAAAAAATTAAAAAAAAAATTGTTACAAAAAATTTAGAAAAAAATATTTACAAAAATTTAGAAAAAAAATATTTACAAAAAAATTTGAAAAAAAAATTTACAAAAAATTTTGAAAAAAATATTTTTACAAAAAAAAATTAAATAAAATTTTCAAAGAAACATTAGAGGGTAACACAATATCTAGCATTACTATGGTGAAGGGCATATAAGATTCGACATGGCCGAATAGAGCACTCTTACTTGATTTTTTTGCATTTGACTATTTTGTCCTGCATTCCATTTTTCTGCATTCTTCTTGAACAGACTTTAATTTTTTTGCTGCTTTTTTTTTATAAATTTTTTTACTAAGGAATTTTGTATTTCTGTGTTCTTTCGGTTAAACGAGATTTCTCTTTATTACTTACTAACAACGGCTTTTACGTTGTATGTGTCATTTATTAAGGTCATACACGTGTAAGGCTTTGGTAAAAGAAAGACAACCAAATTGTGTCTATGTATATGAATTCACTAAACCAAATTTAAAATTTAATTCTGAAAAATCCCAAATACATTCACCATGGTGATCACACAAAGGTAGGATTCTACAGGCTAATAAGTGTTATCAATCATTGCAAAACTATTTGAGAAAATATTAATTACTAAGTCAAATCCATTTTTGAGTGAAAAAGGATGTATACCGAACCACCAATTCGGTTTTAGAAGACAGCACACTACAATTGAACAAACACACAGATTAGTAATTGCAAAAAAAAATTATTTCGAGGAAAGAAAATATTGTTCTGCTTTTTTTATAGACTTTTCTCGATAAAGTATGGCTAAATGCCTAGTTTACAAATTAAAGCAAAACCTGTTCACTACTTTTGTGTAAGCTGTTAAAAAGTTAATTACCTGGTCGTAAGTTTATATTTAAAGAGGGAGATTTTTTCAGCTCGCCTCAATCAATTAAAGCTGGAGTTCCCCAAGGAAGTATATTGGGAAGCATTTTAAATTTGCTGTATACACTGAAAGAAAAACCTTACGTCAATATGACGAAATCGTTACGTAAAAATATTTACGTTATTGCTATGAAAAGTTACGTTAATGGTGTGAAATTGTTTATCATAATAACGAAAGTTTCATCCATACTATGAATTGGATCTCAAGCGTGTTTTTTGGCTTTTCATAGTTTCTTCAAAATAACGTAACTCATTACATTCTCATTACGAAAAACTTAATGTTAAGATTTAATGCAAAAAATGTAATAAATAAATTAATTATTTCACTTTTTTAATATAATATAACCTTAAGAAATGCGCTAAAGTAGTTTTTTTGTTTTTAAATTGGTTAGTTTTTAATTTACATCTTCACGCAAATTTCAATGAAAAATTTACGTAGTTTTAACGTAAACTTACGAAGTTTTATTTTGTTATGAAATAAAAAAAAATGTGAGCCGAATATTAATTATAATAGATATATGTTAAAAACTGAATTTGATTAAAGGTATTTTTGACAGATTTTACTGATTATTAAGTATTTTTTTAAGAATGTAACTTTTACATTTTTTCAGTGAAAAAATCTGTCATTTTACATTGATAAAACGAACTTTTATCAATGTAAGTACATTTAAGACACTTATTTTTACATTGTAATTATTGCAATTATTTAAAAAATATGACTAAATTTTCTATGTATGAAAATATATTTTTTTATTTCAGTATCATTAATATAATGGCAAAAATCATCATATTAATGATAAAGTGTAGTAAGGTCAATGAAAATATTCGTTATGTTAATGTAAAAGTTTCGGAGCACAGACGAATAATGACATTGTATTAATGTCACAGTTCATAATATTAATGATGAAGGGTAGTAATTTCAATGAAAATATTCATTATGTAGACGTAAAAGTTTCATATCTTAGATGAAATCTATCATTGTACTGATGATACAGTTCATAATATTAATGATACAATGTAAAAAATTTGATGAAAAGTTTCATTACCTAAATGTAAAATTTACATAACATCAATGAAATGTGTCGTTGTATTAATGATGTGATATCATCAAATGTATGTATTTTCTATGATAAAGTTCATTATATCGACGAAGAAGTTCGTTAAATAAATGACTATTTACGTTATTAATACGTAAAGTACGTTGTAAAATCGTTTCGTTATCTAAATGATATATTTTCGTAATTTTTATGAAGCCTTTCGTTGGTGAGATTTCGATGACAAAATCATCACAATGACGTAGGAAATCGTAAAATGAATGAAACTTTTTCTTTTAGTATACATCCGAAATGCCAACTAGCAATCGAGTACACACACCAACATTTGCTGACGACACTGCTTTTCTAAGCATTCATGAAATTATCACCCCAATACTTATAACGAAATCATATACATACATATTTTATTTGGAATTGTGGTTAAAAAAAATGGGGAATAAAAATGAACGAACAAAAATGTAGTCACATAACCCTCGCTCATGCCCTCTTATTCATAGAGACTCATGCCCTCTTATTCGAATAAATAACCAAACTATGCCTAACACTCAGAGGTCAAATACATCGACATACATCTCGATAGACGCTTGGAAAAGTCACATTGAAGCAAAATTGACCATAACGAAGTTAAAAGCATTACATATTAATTGGTTCATTGGCAGAAACTCAACTCTAAGCTTAGATTGCAAGCATCTACTTTATAATTCGATTCTTAACCCAGTATGGTGCTATGGTTCTCGGCTAAGGGGTACTGCCTCAGCTTCAAATTTATAAAAAATGCAAAGGTGTCAAAATAGGATTTTACGAATAATTACAGTCGCCCCTGATGTGTGTGAAGATAGCTCCGCTAGTTAGCTTCGTGTTTGCCAACCCTGTGTTACTTAACAGAACTCCCACTCAAAGTCTGTTAGGATAACAGAATTTAATTAATTCAACATTTCTAAGCAAAAATAATAAAAAGTTGATATTAAATATATCTACATACATATATTTTTTAATTAAAAATTTATAATCTATAATGAAAATGGCAACATAAATTGTTAAAAAGTGGGTATAATTATGTTGTAAACAGATTTTGGTCAAGTGACCTATAGTAATTGATTAAAAATGGATAAACATAAGAATTATGGTCGGATCGGACCCTTTGGGGTGAAAAGCTATGACTTTACAGATTTCAGAACTGTATTGCTAATAATATTGCTAATATAAAAAGAAAGCAATGCAAATATATATGTAGCTATGCAAGAGCTATTCATCACTCATCTCATCATAATACCCTATATCCCTGACCCTACAATTCAAGTTGTTACAGAAAGTGTGATGTTGCGAGATGAAATGAAGTTTGGTTTTTCCAATGCATACGGTTGTGCTATGGTCACTGACTTCATTATTTTAGCACTGACTTCGTTAAAGTGGACATCCTTATGGTTGCAATACTTGTAACTTGGTGAAAATTTATGAATTTTATAGAATCCTAGCCACTGAATTCTCAACCACTCCACCTTGGTGTTAGAAAGAGAATTTTTTGTGATGGTTATATTTTTCTATCGATTTGGAGAAGCAAAAATCACTTGCCACTTTTCTATAACAAATTTCTTTGAACAATTTTGCATTTTATTCTATTAGACCAAAATCTCTGCCACATGGTAAATATGTTTGTCCACTAATCTAAAATTTATGCAAAAGTCTGGGTGAGATATATCATACTGATAGAACAATAACTTTTAACTTTTTTAGTGGTCACAAAAGTAAAGCAAATAAGATCGACTTTTGCTCTAAAATTATGTTATACTAGCTGTGCCCACACTCGTTGTGTGCTTCCTGACAGTATTTTATTCGATTTTGCTTTGAAAGTAATCCACACCAAATTTTAAGACTCTTACGTATTTGCTATATACCCATCCATCCCTGGATAAAATTCTAAAATTTATATAAAATTCTAAAATTCTAAAAATTATTGTAAGGCTCTGTAAAAGGTGTTTAAAATATTTTAATAACATGTAATTCCAAAAAGTAAAAATAATTTACTTTGGTAGTAAGTAATACTTATTTTGTCATTATTTTAAAACACCGCCATCTGTTGTGCAACCGTGCTTTCAAAAATAAAAGATGCCCTAAAGTATGCAGTACATTTAAAGCGTTTTTATCCATATTCTCTTGGAAATAAGATATTTTTGCGGAAAAAAGTATCCTATATTGGAATTAGGATACTAAAGTGCCTCCTCACAAAATTTTGTTAAAATTCATCCAGTAGCTTTTACGTGATGCGAACACAGACAGGAAGACAGTTACTATTACACAGTTACTATTTTATTATATGTATATATCAAGAGCCCCCACGCAAACCCCTAAGGGTCAGTGAGCACATACACAATCTCAACCAGAATCTCACAAAGAGAACAAAACATGTAAAAATTTTAAATCAGTAACATACCAGCTTTCAACAATGCAGATTTGAGTCACTTTGCTAAATATTTAGCAAACCAATGCATTTTCATTGTAACCACTTTCTTTAATTAAGGGCCTTTGGTATAGATTATGTTCTATGCAAAAACCATTTTCAGCTCCATCTGCTTTTGAATACCAAAAGGTGGCTTATTCTACTTTTGTATTGGAAGATGGTACTGTAAGGGATATATGTAACACCAGAACAGCAACTGACAAAAAATGTGGGTTACTCCACTTTTACGCTGATGACCTCAATTAACTGTTTATATTTTGATGTTTTTTTTTTGTACTTGAAATCCAATTTAAAATTTTTACTGCATTCTTAATTTGAAAACCCAATTAAATTTTTTCATAGAAATAACACAAGACAGCGTATTTCTTTATTCACTATGAAATTACAAAAGAACTCACTCACCAGATGCAAGAATTTCGTATGTATTATTGCATCCTTCTTGATTCTCTTTTTTCATTTCTTTTACATTTCACATTTGCAAATTATTCCTTAAAAACAAAAGGATTTATTTGCTTATCTTTTGTTTCCGGCAACAGAAGAGAGTACAAATGTTGAGGTAGAATTTCAATTTAACTTAATTAAGGGAAAACAGACAACAACAAAATACTTAAATACTCTTTACAAAACCTTTGAAAGTATGTGTTATCATTTCCCTTATAATCACTAGTATGCTGGCTTTAATTACCAACAAAGAATGAATTGTTAAGAGCCTTCTTCTTTAACAGTTTTGGTAAATGGCAATTTATTATTTAAATAATTTTAAATTAATTTGTTTTGCTAGCCCAACCATTTGCTCCATTGTTGACCTTGACTTTGTGATTTAAGAACTGGAAATGGAACTTGAAGCTTTATAATTTTTTTTTTTTAATTTATTCTTAAAATATTGTTGAGGTTGCCAAAAACAATTGTTTAAAAAAATCGAAAAAAACTCAGCATGATGCTGTTTTAAGTGAATCTGCTTCTGACATGACAAAACATACTAAAGTGTTCTCCAGCATGGACAAGTAGAGTTTGCAACTACATATGTTGAGGATATATTATTTTATCTCTTGTTATTATATTAATATTTTGTTTACAGCACGTGAAAATGATAAAACTTAAATATTAAAATAGTACTATTCCACATTTGGTGTTCAAATTTGACTCGAGTAGTGCCTAAAACTATTGATGTAAGAAATGTAAGATTGATCAAAAACATCGCTGCAGTCATCCATCCAAGCCATCAATAATGCTGATGAAAGTGTCTAATTGTGACCCCATAACATTTTCATGTTTGTGATGTTACCCTTTACTTTAGATGGTCATTTTGTCACCAATGAGAACGTTCTCACTTGTATCATCATTATTACCTTGACACACAGGCATCAAATAAATGACAAATAGAGATCAATTTAATGACAAGTTGTTACCAAGATAATACATTTTTTTATATTCAATAAAAGAATTCGGTTTATTTTCGTTTCAGAGAAGTAACATACTCAGCAATTACTACTACCTACCTAACAATTGCGTTAACTTATAGAGAAGACAAGTAATGTTAAGTATTTTTTTAGAACAATGTTGCACCACCTTTGGTATTAGGTAGTAGGAAATATATAAAGACATCGCCGAAATTTTATTGCTATTGACAAATGAGTCAGCTGTGATTCTGCTGTATATGTTTCAAAATCGATTTTGCTTTGAAAGTATTCCACAGCAATGAAAGACTCTTACTTTTATAGTGCTTGAGTTATGGTTTATGTATTTATTTCATATAAAAATACCCATCCCTAGATAAAATTCTAAAATTTATAAAAAAAATTTAAAATTCAAAAAATTATTTTAAACCTCTGTAAGAGGTGTTTAAAATATTTTAGCAACAAAGAAATTCCACAAAGTAAAAATACAAATTAAATACAAATTTTATTCAACTGGCGCCATCTGTTACGCAGTAGTTTTTGAAATATCTCACTTTCAAAAATAAAAAGGTGAGTTGAAAAAATAACCGAGTTGAATATAAACGTGTTGAAAATATCCCAGTTTTAAACCGAAAATTTCAGTATCTTTAAACCGGAAATTGAGTTTTCACAGATTTTTCTCCACTTTCTCTTGGAAATAAGATATTTTTGAAAGATATTTTGGAAAAGTATCCTATGTTGGGACCAGGATACTAAGATAGGTACCTTACAGTAGTTTTCATCCAGTAGTTTTTACGTGACCCGAGCACAAACGAAAAGCAAACAGACAGATATGTATAGATTGGCAATAGCTGGGATACGAATATTTCTCTACTTTGACGCCACATATGATTGTTTGTTTTCTCACTTGTGATTATCTGGTTTGCTCATGAACTATTCGCACTATGTTTTAAAAAAGATTAAAAAATGTCTATAGAAATTAGCAGTAAAAATTTTTCTATAAAATCTTGCGGTAAAATTTTTTCTATAAAAATGTCTGGTAAAAAATTTGCTTTAAAAACATCCGGTAAAATTTTTCTACTAAAATTTAAGGTAGAATTTTTTATACAAATATTCCTTAAAAATTTTCGGTAACTTTTCTACAAAATATTCCGGTAGCAATAACAATTTCCGGTAAGAATTTTCTATAAAATTTTCCGGTAAGAATTTTCTGTAAAATTTTCCGGTAAGAATTATCTATAAAATTTTTTATATAAATTTTTAGGTAAAAATTTTGTACAACATTTTCAGGTAAAAATTTTGTACAACATTTTCAGGTAAAAATTTTGTACAACATTTTCAGGTAAAAATGTTGTATAAAATTTTTCGGTAAAAATTTTGTATAACATTTTTCGGTAACAATTTTGTATTAAATTTTTCGGTAAAAATTTTGTATTAAAATTTTGGGTAAAAATTTTCTATAAAATTTTTCAGTAAAAAGTTTTTATATAAATTTTCAGGTAAAAATATTGTACAACATTTTCAGGTAAAAATTTTGTATAATATTTTTCGGTAAAAATTTTCGTTAAAAATTTTGTATAAAAATTTTCGTTAAAAATTTTGTACAAAATTTTCCGGAAAATTTTTCGGATAAAAATTTTGTATAAAATTTTCCGATAAAAATTTTGTATATAATTTTCCGATAAAAATTTTGTATAAAATTTTCCGATAAAAATTTTGTATAAAATTTTCCGATAAATATTTTGTATAAAATTTTCCGATAAAAATTTTGTATAAAATTTTCCGATAAAAATTTTGTATAAAATTTTCCGATAAAAATTTTGTATAAAATTTTCCGATAAAAATTTTGTATAAAATTTTGTATAAAATTTTCCGGTAAAAATTTTGTATAACATTTTTCGGTAAAAATTTTGTATAACATTTTTCGGTAAAAATATTTTATTAAATTTTTCGGTAAAAATGTTGTATTAAATTTTTCGGTAAAAATTTTGTATTAAATTTTTCGGTAAAAATTTTGTATTAAATTTTTCGGTAAAAATTTTGTATTAAATTTTTTTGGTAAAAATTTTCTATAAAATTTTTCAGTAAAAAGTTGTTATATAAATTTTCAGGTAAAAATATTGTACAACATTTTCAGGTAAAAATTTTGTATAATATTTTTCGGTAAAAATTTTCGTTAAAAATTTTGTATAAAAATTTTCGTTAAAAATTTTGTACAAAATTTTCCGGAAAATTTTTCGGATAAAAATTTTGTATAAAATTTTCCGATAAAAATTTTGTATATAATTTTCCGATAAAAATTTTGTATAAAATTTTCCGATAAAAATTTTGTATAAAATTTTCCGATAAAAATTTTGTATAAAATTTTCCGATAAAAATTTTGTATAAAATTTTCCGATAAAAATTTTGTATAAAATTTTCCGATAAAAATTTTGTATAAAATTTTCCGATAAATATTTTGTATAAAATTTTCCGATAAAAATTTTGTATAAAATTTTCCGATAAAAATTTTCCGATAAAAATTTTGTATAAAATTTTCCGATAAAAATTTTGTATAAAATTTTCCGATAAAAACTTTGTATAAAATTTTCCGATAAAAATTTTGTATAAAATTTTCCGATAAAAATTTTGTATAAAATTTTCCGGTAAAAATTTTGTATAAAATTTTCCGATAAAAATTTTGTATAAAATTTTCCGGTAAAAATTTTGTATATAATTTTCCGATAAAAATTTTGTATAAAATTTTCCGATAAAAATTTTGTATAAAATTTTTCGGTAAAAATTTTGTATAAAATTTTCCGGCAAAAATTTTGTATAAAATTTCAGGTAAAAATGTTGTATAAAATTTTGAGGTAAAAATTTTTTATAAAATTTTCAGGTAAACATTTTGTATAAATTTTTCAGGTAAATTTTATATAAATATTTTCCATTTTTATGGATTGTTTTTAAATTTTCTCCATAATGAACATTAATTACTTATCCCTTTGCCTAACTTTAAAAAGTCTGGAGTGGCCTACACTCAACCACTTTACCATACCTTATGGAAACATATTTTTTATGGATATATCAAAAAGAATAAAAGTTCAAAGTATATTCGAATCGAAAAAATAATTATTTTCGGTTTGGGGTGTCAAGTAAAGTACCCTCCCCCTTTTCCGTTTATGCCAAAAAACTATACAGTATATCCATATATTAAAGTCACATACTGAATTTCATTTTGATATATCAAACGGTTTGACCTGTAGAGCCCTTACATAAAAGTTGCATACACACTACAGACATCATCGCAAAAATAATCCCAAAGTAAACTGGAGACCTCAAACGCAAAGATCTGTTAAAACCCTGACATTGATGTTATCACGATTACTATACTTTACCTTTACTACGATATTACGTATGATAAAGAAAAAAAGGTTAGGAATTGTACTTCATATCATTTTGAAAAATCAATTTTTTTTTAAATATATAACTTTGATCTTAAAATAATAATGATTTAAAATCAAACTCTTTCTCAAACGTTTTTGTATTTGAAAATAATTAATTAGTGTTTTAAACAAAGAAGGTACATTTTATCTCATATTGACAAATTGATTTATTATCAACTTATTCTCAAATGTTATTCTTAACGTTTTTTTTAATGTGGATTGCAAATAACTTGAAGCAAACCTCTTTTTAAGGTTTGAGAAAAGCTTTGTAATTATACTTTTCTCAAATTTAAAAAAATTCTGAATTTTTTTTTTTTGATTACTTTTTTTATTATACTTCAGAATGACTAGAAAGTAACATTTATTATTAAACTAGCTGTGCCCACACACGTTGTGTGCGTAAGTAATCCACACCAAATTTTAAGACTCTTACGCATTTACTTTATATAAGGGTACCCATCCCAGGATAAAATTCTCAAATTTATATAAAATTTTAAAAATTATTATAAAGCTCTGTAAAAGACAAACAGGAAATGAGTAACTCATTATTTTAAAACAGCGGCATCTGTTGCGCAACAGTGTTTAAAATATCCCGCTTTCAAAAATAAAAGAAGCCTTAAAGTATGCAGTACCTTTAAATCGGTAAATAAATCGGTGTACTTTCACTGCTTTTTTTCCACTTTCTCTTGGAAATAAATTATTTTCAAAAAGTGTCCCATATTGGAATCGGGATACTAAGGTACCTTCTCATAAAATTTTGTTAAAATCCATCCAGTAGTTTTTACGTGATGCGAACACAAAAAAAAAGACAGACAGGAAATGAGTTACTATTTTATTATATGTAAAAACTACGAACAAACAATATGTCGAATGGTTTTTGTTAATAAAATGTCGATCTCAATTCAAATATGAAATTAAAATCACTGCTTAACTTTGCAAAATGTTTGAGAATTACGCTTGTTATTAAATAATAAAAAAAAACATATTTTTACAAACGATAGACCTTGTGTGTGCTAGATAAGTGTCTTAAATAACATCCCGGGCTTGAAGTAATGACTTTAAATGCCAATATTTAAGTAGTGAAGAGTGAGTTGCTTTGTATTTTATGTCAAAACTTAGTAAAAGAAATTTTACTAAATGAAAAATCTAAGTCACTATTATCCAAAAAAGCACTTACAACTCCACTTCATCAAGTTCCACTTCATCGTCATCGATATAATCTCCGTCTTCGTCTTCCTCGTCATCGTAGTAGTTATGATTTTCACGTTGATAATCCTTGGCGGTACTGGGACGACGACTCGTACTCGGTAGCACTCGTACTCCAACGCCTTGAATTTCGTCGTCCTCTTCGTCACTTTCGATCACCATTTCTTCAACATCGTTTTGGTAACGACGAGGTTCAGGCATTTTGATAGCGTAAAAAAGGTGTGGATTTCAACAACACAAAAAAAAATATTATATTTTAAGGTTTCACTTAAAGGTCACGAACAAGGAATGCGAGTGTGTAATAGAAATGCAAGAAATTTTAATTTTTTTCGCAAACTATTTTTTTTTTTTTTTTTGTTAATTATTAATTAATAATTAAATTTTTTTAAATTTTATTGTATAAAAACTATTTTGCAGATTAATATTTTTGTGTTTTTTTTTTTGTAATTAAATATTTGGATTTTTATTGGATTATTTTCAAGTATTTTTTTTTCTTGTATTATATATTGATCTAAAATCGATTTTTTTTTTAATTTATTGCTTGAGAATAAAATTAAGTTTTCACTGATTTTTTTACATCCGATTATTATAACCAACTTTAACCAGAATTTACAATACAATAATTCTCAATCTTTCTTTTATTTTATTTTTTTACAATATAAATCTTTACAGATTCGTCTGTTCTGAACCCTTTTTTTATCAAAATTATTTCAATATCAACTTTAAAATTCTTTAATAATTTGGAAATTAAATATATTTTTTAAGGCAAACGATTGAAGGCACGCAAGAACGTTGACTGGTTTTCGAAAAGTTAAAATGTTTCCATTATACCTTGTAGTCGGGTAACAAACCAATCACACTTGTTGGGTTTCTTCGGGAAGTGGTGAATTTTGAACTAATTTAATTAAGATCTAATGTGACATTTCGTTTGCAATGGAAAAGTGTCAAAACAAGCATTTAGTATAAAAAAATAGAAAGAAATATAAGAATACAAAAAAAATGTGAAGAAGGAAGTAAAAATCAGTATAAAAACAAACACAAAGTAATGAATCAATGACATAAAAAAAGCAAAAAACATTTGTAAAATTTAAAATAATTATGCTGCACGAGCAATTTGTATTCTATGTGCTATTGAAGCTTAAACGTAATGACTAGGATAAATTTTATATTAATAATCGACGAAGCGATTCGCGTGTGAAACAACCAAGTTCCTCTTGGACAGATAGCAGGCTTATCGCCTTAAGCTGACGATAGTCTTACAACTTGGGAATATGTTGCTCTTGTTGAGCATAGCGACATAAGAAGTAGCAATTTTGGAGCATGGAAACGTTGGAAAAACTGAATTTTTATTTACTTTAATAAACACCAGGCTCTATTAGCTTAAACAAAAAGACAACAAATGGCTTGATCTTGTTTAGGTTTTAGAGACCATCTAAACTCCCACTACACCATTGCAGACATCTGTCGGAGTGCTAAATCACCCTTCCTGCGATTTGGGTCTAAACCACTGTCATCACGTTATCACCCGAAGCGGCTTACCAATAACCGCTAATAGGGACTGTGAGGAAGTCCCCATGGTACCAGTCGTCCGGATACTGGTCACACCGCGAGGGTCGTGTCTTCTAGTTTCAGACTCCGTTAAAGCCTCGGGGACTAGTAACCCCATATACAGAGAAACAAGTCGAGCAGCTCATAGCCGGCTAACAGCCGCCGCCGACTTTTTTTAAAATAATCGAGCCGCCGCCTAAGAGTGCGGCTTGTCACGGCTCAAAAATGTTAGCCGACATTTTTCTTTTGGGTTTTCCGTACTTTAAATTTTGTATATTCAAATTTCTATTAGTAAAGAAATGTAAATTAAACTTTGTAGCTTTTTATTTAAAATTGATTGTTAATAGAATTGTATTTATATGGTAATTTTTACCTAAAGGGCAATGCCAGCCTTACAAGTTAATCAACACATATTTTTTACGACTGGCAACATTAAAATATAAATTACAACCTTCCAATGCTTAAAATGTAAGCGTTTTTCCACAGAAATAATTATTGCTGATTATAGTTTTGTTGAAAATAGCACAAAAATATATAATAAGTTTTTTTCTTTTTTGCACATTGTATATATATACTAATGTGTACATATCCTAATAACAAATTTCTTTTAAGAAAAAACCCTCAATCAAAACAATTAAAGATTTTGATAGGAGATACCTATGTACATATGTAGTAATAAAAACTAAATTTTTTTGTTTTTTCAAACAGTAAAAAATTTAAGAATTTTGTGTTTACACTATATATAAATCATAATATGATTAAATATTAATTTTTTAAATCTTTCGAGTTAATTTGTAACATTTACTTCTTCTAAGTAAAGAAATTATTAATAAATGTGTTTGTTTATTTTTGTTGTTGTTCTTTTTGATAACAGAGTAAGTCGGCTGTAAGTCGACTTTCAGACGCCGCCGAAAATTTTTTGCGCTGCCGTCGCCGCCGACTTTTTACGACGACTTGTTTCTCTGCCCATATAGCTCGGAAACATTAGCGTCAAGGAGTTGACGCTAAGACTAAACGCCTCCAGGGAGATGCATTACGAATATATCATGTCGCCACAATATTGATGGATAAAAAAAATTACTTATAAACCTTAGTTTATTTATGGTATTTTGTTTCTACAAATATTTATTATGTGTATAGTGGCAACATAGCCGCATTGAGTTCAATCACATTGCAAATAATCGGAACTCTACAACAATAATATTTTAACGCAATAGCATCTGTCAAACTCCATATGTGTGGAATTGGTATTAATGTTTAATATATAAAGTTTGCCGGTTGGGCTAGACCACATGACGATTAGCTCTTGTTGTTACCTTGTTGGTAACTTGTTTAAGAATATTGCGCAATCTGGCATCTCTGTTTAATACATAAATTCTATTAATTAAAAAACTCAGTCAACAATTAAAGAACAAGCAAAAACCAAATAGCAAAAAATTATTGCTCATGTCGATGTAAGCTTTAGTATTTTTAGTTTTTTTTTTTTCTTTATTATCGATTGATTTTTTGTTTGTTTCTTTGAATAATTGTCCACAAATGCGTTATAGATTGTCATACGTAAATGGTCATTGTAATAGAATAAAAATAAAAGAAAATCACCTTACTAACCTAAAATATGTACGTAAGTATGTATGTATACTGGACACACGTGCAATCATACATAAGTACATACATATCTATGTATGTAGATGTATCATATCTGGAGAGTAGAGGAGAGAGGCTATCAGACAGATATTAACACATATGCCCGCTTACCTACACAAAACTAACGGTATAAAGAACCTAAATCATTTTTCCTTAATCTTCTTTTTTTCATTTTACGGCTTCCATAACAATGACATCTATTTCTTGTCTACATTGTACATACTTACATATAAATTTATGTACAGAATGGGAAAGGAAAATGATAACAGCTTAGTTGAAAATTTTGGTTTTTCTCTTTAGTGTTACAATTATAATCGTATAATATCAGACAAGTAAAAAGATGCGAGATAGAGAACGGATATGTTAAAATTTTTATTCTCTAAAGGCCATTCATTCACTATCATACTCAGTCGTGCGATCTGTCAAAAATGACGTGTGTGCTTAAAAAGTATGAAAAGTGTATGTGTGTGACAGACTTTTTGACAGGTCTGTATGATTTTACAATAATTTTACAACAATTTTTAGTATTTTATACTAACAAAATATTGTCAGGACGCCCACAACGTGTGAGGGCACAGCTAGTATTTAAATAAAATAAAAGTAACGTATAGAGAGATTAATACTCATGTAAAATTTGTAACTTTAAATGGCTGATTGAGCTAAACACAGTTAGCTACGACGACGTTTTTGAAAGGTCTTCGGTTCGAAACAGCAGTGGGTAATTCCACGTCAAATCAACAAGGCACTCAGAATGACTACTTCAGATTTTATTAAAACTTTTTTTTTATATTCTTTGACTCCCTGAATTCAAATATGATTTTCAAAAAATTTTATCTCTTACAGTTTTTCCGCTACACAGTTATCAAAATTGAAAAATTTCGCTTTTTTGCATATGCGCTCGAGGATTAAATTTATTCTAAATCCAGTTCTATAAGTTCTAGAAAGTTGAATAATAGCTAATTTTAAAGGGTATTTCACACGCTTTAATTTGGTATCAATCATGAATCATGAAATTTTTTAACAAATTTTTTTCTGATATTTAAAAAAAAAGTTTTATTAAAATCTTTGAAATTTTTTTACATATGTTTTTTAACGTGGTTTAATGAGTACGCAATAAAAATTTCAGAGTTGGACCATGGTGGGATCAGAAGTTATGTTAAAAAACTACATATTTTTCATTTTTAAGGAATATTTCTTACCTTTATTAGCCAGTTTATTTAAAAATTTCTATTTTTTCAGTTTATAATGAGTCAAAATGAAGTTTTTTTACCCCAGTGTATAAATTCTTTTTATACTTTTATGAATATATAAACAGAATGACAACCACATGTGGTAAATCTTAAAAAAGTGACTCAATAAACGATTTTATTACAAAATTTTTGGCCAAACTTGGTTCTTTAAGCGGACTTGTAAATTATTGACAGTTTTTAATTTTTCTTTGTAAATTTTCAGTTTTAAATAAAATTTTGATTTTATATTGAAATAAAATTTTTTTTTTTCTATAATTTAATTTTTTTGTAATTTTTGTAAATTTGGGAAATTTAAATTTTTTGTTAATTTTTGGGTAAAGATATGATTTTTTTAGAGAAACTTGGATCTTTAAGCGAACTTATAAATTATTGATAGTTGAAAGGATTTCTTTGAGAATTTTCGGTTTTTAATAAAATTATATTTTAGATCGAAATAAAAATTTTTATAAAATTTATTTGTAATTTTTGGGTGAAAATCTGATTTTTTTTAGCGAAACTTGGATTTTAGTAGTTTTTATTTTTTTTTTTTTTTGAGAATTTTCGGTTTTTAATTAAATTTAAATTTTTGGTCAGTATAAAAATTTGTTGGTAAAGTTCATATTTTTAATAATTTTGGGGAGAAATCTGATTTTTTCGGTGATACTTGGAACTACAAGTGAAGTTTTTAATTATTGAGAGTTTTTAGTTTTTTATTATTAATTTTCTGTTTTTAATCAAATTTTAAGTTTTTTTTTTCATATTATTTATTTATTGTATCTTCAAATTTTTTTATAAACTAACAATAAGTGCTCAAATCTTAAAAGTTAAAGTAAAAAGTTAAAGCAAAAAAATAACAAAAAAAAATTAAATTAAACTAAACTAAAGTACATATGTATATGTACATATATACTGAAGTTCAGCCAATGCTAGACAAAAAACTGTATGATGACATGGTTGTTGCTATAATAAATTAGTCACATCTGTGATGTTCGGCCAAGAGAAGCAATATTCCTCCTTCTTAGTTAGTCGAACGTAACCACGATCATTTAGGATGTTGCGGGCCAGCGGGTTTGGATGCGTTTCAAGCTTCTTCAGATACGTTGTTACATGTTTCGCTATTACTGCCTTAACTAGTGGCACGTTTAGATCTTTGTGGATGTTCGAGTTTTTAATATACCAGGGTGCGGCTGTAATTATTCGTAAAATCTTATTTTCTCAAATAGTTTTGACATATTTGACAACAGACTTATTGGCCTATAGAAGTCTACCTTTGTGTGATCTTTTCCTGGCTTAGGTATCATAATAATAAGGGATACCTTCCATTCTGAGGGAAAATGCTCAAGGCGTAGAATGGCGTTAAAAATAAATATAATTATTTTAAATGATACCTGGAGAAGTTCCATTATCATCTTGTTGCTTGTTTTGTCAAAACCATAAGCCTTCTTGGTGTTCAAACTAGCAATTGGCCTTTCGACATCTTGTAAGTTAAATCTAAGGGGCATTACTGTGTCATCATCTATGGGTGGCAGTTCCACTACAGCAGAAGGTATATTCGTGGTAAATACGGTTTTTAAATGATTAGCAAATAAGTTTCCTTTTGCGATATCACTACTTGTCTAGCCTCCACAAGAAGTACGCAAGGGAGGCATACGTATGACTGGTCATTTAAGGTATCTTGTTGCACGCCATAATGAGTAATCCGATTGTGTGGCTAGAGTCGAGGACTTCCAAATATCTTTGTATTGAAGCAGTCCTTCGGGATTCTAGTAGCTCTCTTAGCGGTTTCGTTATTTCCCTTAGTCTGAATTTGAGTTGAGGCGACCTGTAATTTTGTCACTCCCTTCGAATTCTTCTTTTTTCTGCCAAGAGCAGTTCGACGTCTGCAGAGCTAATTCGATTATATCTTGTTTGTTGCCGAGTTATTGTTGCATGTTGAACAGCTAATTTTAGGTTTTTATCAAGATCACTAAGACACGACCCGATGTCTTTTGGTGTTCTTAGCAGTATGTTTTGTGAGCAATGAGCACTGAGATATTTTTTATATTTAAGCCAATCCACGCGACTGCTTGACGTCACTAGAAATCCAGTCGGTGAAACTATTTCTCGGGGGTTCCATATTTAAACAATAGTAGGTGAATGATCTGACGATAATTCAAGTGATGCTTTAACGGTAAGTTTTGATCGGAATAAAAATTTTGGGAGAAAATTTAAATTTATAGGTGAAAATTTCAACTTTTATGTGAAATTTTCATGAAAATGTGATACCTTAGTTAAATTTCGATTGTTTTGTGAAATTCTGATTTTATTGTAATTTAGAATTATTTTCCGAATTTTCAGTTTTCAAAAAACAATAATAAAGTACAGAAAAACAACAAATTACGAGGCGATCGCCTTTTTTTAGCACAGCGCTATAATTTTTGGACCATTGGGGCTGAATTTTAATAGCATAATTTTTGAAACTATGCCTGACAGAATGGTGTGTTTAAATTTGTTTGTGCCTTTTCTGGTGCCTTGGCGCTTTCAATTTCAACGTCAACATGGACAGACGGACAGATGGATATAGCTTAATCAACTGCTTTCTATATGTATAAGGATCCAGAATATATAAACTTTATAGGGATGGAAATGAATATTGTATAAATTACACACGGAATGACAAACTTACATATACCCTTTCCACCTGTGGTGAACGGTATAATATATGTAAGTCGAAATATTAAAAAAGTTAAATTGATTTAATAAAAAAAAACTAAAAAAAGCTAATGGCTAAATTAAAAAAAAGAAATATAAAAGACTAGCCAGAAAAAGGTTAACATTAATAATGTTGCTTTAAGAAAGTTGACAGCTACACAAATATAAAATAATTTACGCAAATAAAAACAAACAACTTTGTGACTAAATTAAAATAATATTAATTTTCACTTCGTGTATCAAAAACAGACTCATGCTTGTATTTGTTAACTGAAGACAGTATGTGCAGCAATAAAATGTAAAATAGGTACATATATACCGAAAACATTTCGTAGAAAATACATACATACATACATATTTAAACTTGACATTGAACTTCAATTTAGAAATGTAATTTGGAAAGAAATTTATTATTCAAAGCACAAAGTAGGAAGGCAGAAACAGCAACAGTAGCGTATTTTATAACCAGCTCATTTTTGTTAGTATTAGAGTACCTCCATTGTGGAGAAATAAAAAGAAAGAGAATCCATGTTACACGATTTGGTTAAGAAAATTAGCACAATCAAGGCAACATCGTCATTAAAAAAAAAAGTTGTGAAAAATAATCAAAAGTTGTGAAAAAAAAAATAAAGTTGCCTCTGTATGTACATGCCCTATGCTGGCAAAGTATTGAGTAGTAAGTATCGAGCATAAAATACCTATAGGATCGTTGTCATTAGCAAATGCTAATGTGTGGACTCGTTTAGTGGTTGACATATCTGAAGTAACAAATATAGAATGGGTCCCAATATACTACCTTCGGGAACTCCGGCTTCAATGGGCTGAGGTGAGCTGAAAAATCGCCTTTTAGTATACAAATTTTATCAGCTAAGAAATATTTTAACAGTAGAAGTTTTCGACAAGTTAGCTTTAACTTAGCCCTTCATGTCATTTCTTATCAAATGCTCGAGAAACGTCTATAAGTGCAGAGCAGTTTTTTTTTTCTTCAAAGGACCTTTTAACTACATTTATGCTCTATGTTTTTTTTTTAGGTTAACATAATCTAAGAGCAACAAATTATGATTACATTATATGATTGTAGTTAAACCATATTATTATTAATATAAACATTATACGTTTAAATTACATTATTTTTTTTAAGCACAAAACAGTAAAATCCGATGACTTAAACAAACAAACAAATAATAGTTGTTTTTTATTATGGTTAAAAATAATATACAATTTTGGAATATTAATAAAACTTTGGTTATGGTTTAAAGTTTAGCAAAAATGGTACAGTTTAAAGCAGCCATGTTAAATTTTTTAGGTGTAGTAACCATTTAATGATGAAATCTTAGCCAAAACTTGTTCATCGCAACTATATATTTTTTATTTTTATCCTTTTAAACTTCAAAAGATACTCAATTTTAATTAATATTATTTATGAATTTTGAATTCCCGCATTTCAACTTTAAGTAAATAGCTTTTATTTTAATTAAAAAATAATTTTAATTTCTTAACGATTTTAGTATTTCCCTTATAAAAAATACCATGCCGACTATAGGGTCTTTAAGTGCCGAGTTTAGGAAAGTGTGTGCCGAATTTAGGCACAAGTAGTGTATTTTTGATAGTGCGTAAAATACTCAAATTTAATGAAAAGATATTAAAAAACAGTTAATTGACTCTAAAACATAAGTAATTATTGGACAGTAATAAAAATTTCGTATCCCAATAGCATGTTTATACTCACAACGGCAACACTTTAAACACGAAAAAAAATTAAACTGCCGACTACTGGCGCATTTACCCTATGAAGATACAAAGGGGAATTTCTAAATTTCTTGTGAATTTTTCACTAATTTGTAAATTATTCGATTTCCTTTGGAAATTAGAATTTTTGTAGTGAATGAGCGCCTGCATTGAGGCATTCGATATCTAGAAGTTTTAAAAGAATTCCAAATAAAACCTAAGATTGATTTCAAACCTTTATCCTTACAAAATGATTTGTAATGAAGTTTGAGGCAAGAATTTAAAAAAAAAACGCTTTGTTATCAAATTAGTGTTTGCAATTGATTTCCTGAAGGTAAAACCATGCTGTAAATTAACCAGATGTGGTTAACAGCCCTACATATACAATTTGTATATAAGAAATAATTCCTTTGGAATATACTTCTACTTTTGTTTTTTATTCTTAAAGTAAATAAATTTCAATGATTTACAAAATACTCGTATATTTGATAAACAACCCACGATTTTATTTATTGATGGCTGGAATTCATTGCAAACGATCAAAATAAATATTTAATAAAAAATGGCAAATGTACTTTTTTTTTGTTAAAGACACTCAATAAAGCATTATAAGTCTATAAATAAAACCAAAAATAAATAGATGGATGTGCCGAAAAAGACGTGATGTAAAAATAATAAGTTAAAAAAAACAAGTATTTAGTATTAGGAAGTCATATGACGTCATTATTATTTGATTTCAGTTTAAGACTTTAAGAAGACTTTGTTCACAGCAACGATAAAATTCGACTAAATATTAATATGGAAATAATCATTTGCCAAGTGAGGCATTCTTATTCCATGCCAGCTGTTGTGTGCGTCGTTGCAAAATTTTGTTAGATTTTACTTTGAAAGTTACCACACCAAATTTTAAAACTTTTACTTTTATAGTGCTTTACGCATACGTATTTTCTTTATATAAGAGTACCCATCCCTGGATAAAATTCTAAAATTCTAAAAATTATTGTAAAGCTCTGTAAAAGGTATTTAAAATACGTCGCTTTCAAAAGTAAAAGGCGCTGTAAAGTATACAGTACCTTTAAAATCTTCCGCTTTCAATTTCGCAATTTTACCGGTATGTTCTAAAGTATGCATATCGGTAACATTGCTTACTTTCGCTGCTTTTCTCCTCTTTCTCTTGGAAATGATATTTTTCGGAATAAAAAGTATCCTATATTTGAATCAATAAGGTACCTCCTCACAAAATTTTATTAAAATCCATCCAGTAGTTTTTACGTGATGCGAACACAGACAGACAGGAAAAAGGTTACTGTTTTAGTAAATGCCTTTGTTTGGCGATTAAAAGAGTGAGTGAAGTGTTGTTGATTGTTGAGTCTTTGAACAGAGCCCCTTACCTAGCAGTGTCATATATAATATACTAGCTATCCTCGGTGCGCTTCGCTATACTCATCCACAAAAAATACAATAAACACATCTAAGTAAATGTATGGCCAAGTAAGGCCAATGTACATTATTGAGAGCGTTAATCATTCAACATGGCAACACTCTACGTGTTATAATTCTTTATAATAATTTTTCACTTTGTATATTAATATGTGCAAAATTTTAACGCTCCAGCTATTACAGTTCCTGATGCACACGATAATAATTGTTTACTTTGTATGGGAACAAAGGAACCAAGTCCATTGTTCCAATCCACCCAGTTTTTTGCTTGACTATGCACGTTAGTATGGTATGAGGGTTACCTTTGCAAGTTTCAAGACTCAACCTAATTTAGTGCTTTAAGCACGTAATAATAATGTTTCACTTTGTGTGGGAGCTACCAAGCCCACGAAAGTCGATTTAACGATGTCCATCTATCACTTTTAACTTTTAAAGTTTTTATAGATTAGCCACACCCTTGTGAAGTGATATCTTTTTTATGATTTCAATCAAGGTATATTTATCTTACTAGGTTGTGTCGTCCGCCCAGCTGATTTAGTAGTTCGACATGTCAAAAGTTGTATGTGTTCAGAAATTTTATAGTGGAGAAGTGCGAAAGCAATAAAACACATACACGCCTTCTCAATTTTCTTATATGTTTTTTGACATTTCGAACTACAAAGCAACAACAAAATGTCATGTTGTTCTTGTATTGTTGTATTTGTTGTAGGGATGCCACTATCTAGTACAATAAATATACCTTGATTTCAATAGAACACAAAAAATATATTAAACATTAATATATATTTAGCGTTTTAAATTAAAAACAAACATTGTACATTATTTTTCGTTAACATATATAAGCGATTTTAACAGCAAAAAGCGTACTTGCATTAAAATGTTAACATCACTGATTAAATATAATTACAAAAGTCAGTTATAACGACAAAAATTTTAAACTAAAAAAATTGAAAATCAAGAGCTAAAAGCAAGGTATATTTATCTTACTAGGTAGTGTCGTCCGCCCAGCTGATTAAGTAGTTCGACATGTCAAAAGTTGTATGTGTTCAGAAATTTTATAGTGTAGAAGTGAGAAAGCAATAAAACACATACATGCCTTCTCAATTTGCTTATATGTTTTTTGACATTTCAAACTACAAACCAACAACAAAATGCCATGTTGTTCTTATATTGTTGTATTTGTTGTAGAGACACCACTACCTAGTAAAATAAATATACCTTGGCTAAAAGTAAAAATGATAGAAATGCAGAACGAAGAATTTCCTACATCGTACAAAAAAATACGAGGTAAGTAAAAAATATCTATATATGTATGTATGTACATACTTGTGTCAATGTATTTTTTATAAAACAGTATATTTATTTTATTTTCAGTATGGTCTGAAGGAGACACCAGGCAACTATTGGATTTATATGCCGTGTACATGCCGGAAATAGAACCACTAAAAACTTTCAAAACCAAAAAGGATATGTGGTCTAAAATGTCTGCTGAAATTAAAGAAAAAACGCCAAGGCAGTGTGAGGAGAGGTATAAAACAGTGTTAAGAAGGTAAAAAGCAGCTGTTGACAATAACAGAACTTCTGGCTCAAAAAGACTTTGCATTGATTTCGAAGAGGAGCTTCAAAAAAATTAGTTTATTATATGACTCTATCGAACCTGAAGTACAAATTAGTAATACAAAATATATTAAGGTTGAGAAAAATGA
Organism: Phasia obesa; assembly: GCA_949628195.1. Taxonomy (NCBI): domain Eukaryota; kingdom Metazoa; phylum Arthropoda; class Insecta; order Diptera; family Tachinidae; genus Phasia; species Phasia obesa. The sequence goes on from OX451218.1 coordinate 87,022,263, forward strand.
AAATAAAAAAGTCGAGAAACCTAAGATAAAGAATAAGGCTGTCCAAGAAACCCTAGTGGAAATAGCGGAGAAAAAAGAAGAGGCAAGAGAAAGGCGCCATAGAGAGAAACTGGAATTATTGAAAAAAATACTAGAAGACAAAACAAAATAAGACGTAATATAATATATATGTAATTATGATTAAAAATTATTCCAATACTTACATATTCAAAAATAACTATTAAGAATCCAAAATGTTGGATGGATAATAGTTTTGCCTTAAGTGTTACTTTTATATTCATCATTTCCTTTGTAAATAATAAAATTTGTATTCAGTATTATATGTATGTATGTATTATAAAAATTAATTTATGCCCCTATTATGGTTTGCAACACTTAAATGTTGTGTTGTTTCGTCTACAACACAACATTAATATTTTTTTCGATTATGGTTTACAACATTTAAATGTTGTGTATGTAACAGAGTTGTATTTCATTATCAGTATAAATACTACATAAAAATGCATACATGCGCACAAATAAGTGTCAATTTTAAATAGAAAATAATTAAAATTTACGACAATCTAATTCTTAAATAAACTATTATAAATAAGTAATATTAATATGGATATAAATATCGACTTATTTTTTGATGACGATGATGACAGCATGCAAAAAACGCATATGGCTCGTATCCGAAAAAGTATTCCGGATAATTCTAACCCATTAGAACTTCCAATTGCTAAGTGAGTAAATTTCGTTTTAAATTGTCAATTTTTTAATATTTTAATTTGCAGTTTTATTAAACTTTTCCGCATAAACAAAGATGGCTTTTTGTTTTTGCTTCAGGAACTTTCCGATTTTTTAAAACCATCAACACGTTGATGTGCAATTCCACCAGTTATCAAGTTGGCTTCCGCATTAAGATTTTTTGCTGATGGAAGTTATCAGAGAAGTAGTGGGAACGATTTTAATGTTGGTGTTTCGCAACCAACTGTTTGTTGCATTTTGAAAGAAATAATTGAATTCTTTAAAAAAATTATCTGTAAATAATGGATAAATGCTCGAATGACTGGAGAAGAAATAAATAAAATCAAAAGCTCTTTTTTTGCAAGGACAAGATTTCCAGGAATAATTGGATGTATTGTATATACAAATGCTATGAAGAACGCAGCATGCAATTACAAACTTCGCCATAGTTTCGACTTTATGAAAGTCTAAACGCATTAACTGTCGAAAGCGATTCTTTAACAAACAAAATGCATTCTCAATTTTAACACGAGTTCGACAAAAATGCATGTGAAAGTTTTTTTGGGATTCATGTAAATTTCCATAATCTCTATATGGAACTAATAAGTATTTCCTTAAAGGATATGCTGTATTACCCAACAACATCACCCAATAATATTTACCGGAATATAGAGATGATAATTCACTTGCAATAAACGACAGTTTTAATACTCTTGAATCGTGTAATTTACTATGAATTCCAGTAAATACATCCAAAAATTTAAGTTTTGCATCACAAATTCCTTGTAATGTAATTGAGACTCCATCGTGTGTGTTAGCATATGTTGAACGAATTTTATTTTTTGGCGTCCTTGCATAAATGTAACTTCCATCGATACAACCCAAAATGTTGGGAATTCTAGAAATCTAAAAAAACTATGTATAAAATTCCATAAAAACTAAAAATAGAACTAACCTCTTTAAATTCATTTGCAACCGCTTTTTTCTCCTCATGTGATCTAGGGAATTTGATTACTGTCGGTGCCAAAGCAGTCACCAGGAAGTTTAAAACGTTGTTAAAAGATCTACATATGTACATATATTTGAAAATAACATATCAAAAAGATTCGCCACCTCCTTAAATGTTGTTTCGTGTCCGCGAAACCTACAATTATTTACTCATTATAATTACCATGTTTTCTTATTTATATTTTTATAGAATACCATAAACACGATAGAATCTGTGTCTCAATAGTTGTCTGTAGCCTTCCTCCTTGATAGCTTCTTTTAATTTGTAACTGTGAATATCTTTCGATAAGATAAATGGGACTTTCCCGACTTATATGCAAATTATTTTTAAACTAAGAAATTGTTTTTAAAATTTATAAAAACATCATTACTTTAAAATTTTGTAAATATACTTCCACTTACATCGGTATCAGAATATAAATAAACAACATTCTCCACAAAGTGCATAACACGCGGTAGAGAGTTTCGATTCTCCAATTTGAAAATTAACTCATCTTCATCAGATGATGAAGATGTCTAATAATTCGTTATTTATAAAATTTTTATTTTCAGCCAGTCTCTGATTATAAACTTCTTAAACAAAAATTAATATTTGTAACTACATATTTTTTTTTTTTGGATTCTGCCCAAAAAAAAATTGGTAAAGGGCAAAGGTACGAAACCAAAGCGCCAGGGTGTGATTGCCTTAGCTTCCTCCAAAATCTGCAGTGCGGCCTATACCTTCGTAAAGGAAGTGAGACTCCAAATTCAGCTAGGTAAAAATTAATAAGAGTTTAATGGTGCTCCTCCAGTGAAAATCTTGAGTTTATTGGTTCTCCTCCAGTTAAAAATTGAGTTTAATGGTGCTCCTCCAGTTAACAGTTGAGTTGGTGCTCCACCAATGTCCGACTTATTGAAATTAAAATTTATAGGTTATAAACGATAACCAAACGATTACACGTGGCTGATTAAACAACCACCAATAACAGTACCGTAGTACAGCTATTCGAGGACGCCAATCAGCCAGTGTGAGAACGAGACGCAAACCACTCGAAGGCCGAGCAACAAGGACGGCCTGATTGACATTAAGCGATAATGACAATGAAGCTCGCACGTGTTCCCCGACCCAGAGCTACTTTACAACTATGTAACTACATATATAAACAAAAATTAATTTGAAATCATAAACCTTGCTTGCATAAATAGAGTAGCTATCAGCACATTTGAAAAAAAAAAGGGTAGTATCTCACCCTTAATAAAAATGGAGTGTAAAAAATGTAACATTTTTACCCACTTTTAGTGCGACATATTTAGAAAAGAACATGCTGTTTAATCACACTCTGACATTTTTTGTAGAAAAGAACACGAAAATTTATTAAGTGTAAAATATATGCTACATTTTTGTTAGAAAAGAAAACGCCATAAACTATTTTTCACACTCAACCAAAACAATTTATTAAAGTTACTTTTAAGGATTGACTGGTGACAAGATTTAATTAATAAACATGACAACTTATAATTAAATTTTAAATACATAAATACCAGGTATATTTATATAACTAGGTATTGTCGTCCGCCCAGCTGATTTAGTAGTTCGACATGTCAAAAGTTGTATGTGTTCAGAAATTGTGTAGTGTAGAAGTGAGAAAGCAATAAAACACATACTCGCCTTCTCAATTTTCTTCTATGTTTTTTGACATTTCGAACTACAAAGCAACAACAAAATGCCATGTTGTTCTTGTATTGTTGTATTTGTTGTAGGGACGCCACTACCTAGTAAAATAAATATGCCTTGCATAAATATTTATGTATATTTTTCATTACTTGACACTACTCAATACTTATCAACTGGGTACTCAATAGTACTCACTACTCTTGTTTACACTCGGTATCCACTACTTAAAAAAGCTGTGTCTTCAGCAAATGTTGATGTGTGAACTCGGTTGGCATGTCTAAAGTAAACAACAAGAAACAATAGAATGGGTCTCAATGTACTGCCCTGGGGAACCCTGGCTTCAATGAGGTGAGGCGAGTTTAAATCCAATTCCTTCTTTTAGTATAAATTTTCGTTCAGTTAAATGATTTTCTAACAGTTAATAGAAGTTTTCGGGCAAGTTCGGCTTTAACTTATATATTAGTCCTTCGTGTCATACCTTATCGAATGCTTGAGAAACGTCTATAAAAAGTCCAGAGCAGTATTTTCTTTCCTTAAATGTATTTTTAACTAAATTTACTAATCTGTGAGCCTGTTCGATTGTACTATGTTTATTCTGAAGCCAAATTGATGGTTCGGAATACATACTTTCGCGCTTAGAATTGATTTCAGCTTAGTTATTAATACCTTCTCAAACAGTTTCGTCATATGTACTTGATAAAAGGCAAATAGATTTGTATGATTCTACTATTGTGTGGTCTTTTCCTGGCTTAAGCGGCATTTAGACGGTCAAACGCGGACTGTGAGCACCGCTGGATGGCATGTCATCAAACTCGTGTAAACGACCAACATTTGTGTTTCACAGCCGCGCTGGATGATAAACAAAAATTTTTGATATTTTGTGTTTGCCATCAGGCCATCAAACTAGTGTAAACGCATGTTTATCAAACACAGTGTAAATTTCATTTGTATTTTTGGAAGCGAACAGTAAAGATGTCGTGGCTAGAGCGCTCCTTTTAAAGAGAATTTATTGAAGTGTATGAAAGTTTTTGTGGCAAATAAAAAGTCAAGTTTATCATAATAGACACTTAAAGCAAAAGGCTTACGAAATGCTTTTTTGTCAAAATTCGTTTCTTTCTTTTTTTCTGTTTGTCGTCTTGCAATAATTCATCAATTACCAATGCAGCAACTAATTCACACGCCATCTTTAATAAGAACCTCACTGCTCAGTGTATTTTGTATAATGATGTTTGACAAACTTCACCTGATCATGTAAATGCTAAACTATCTCTCTCATCAGGCCATGTTCACAAGCTGCGTTTGACCGTCTAAATGCCGCTTTAGAAATTCATAGTTATCAGAGAGCCTTCCACTCTGTTGGAAAAAACTCGAGACGTTAGATGGCATTAAAAACAATAATTTTGCACGCTGTACGGGGAAACTCAAATAACAACTTTTTACTGGTTTTATCAAAGCGAGGGGATTTCTTTTATTTAAATCATATATTGGCCCTTTCAATATCGCTAAACCCAAATCGTAGGGGTTACTTCTGCACTAGCCTCGACAGGTGGCAACTCAACTATATCAGTACAAATATTTAAAGTGGAAACATTTTTCAAATGTTTATCAATAAAATTGCCTTTTTCGGTATTATTTCTTGCCCAGCCTCCACAAGAAATTCTTAAGGGAGGCTATCGTACGACTAGTCTTTTAAAGTTTCTACATGCACACCATAATGAATAATCTGATTATGGGGTTGAGGCGAGGTTTCCCAGGTAATTTTTGAGAGATGCCACCCTTCTAGATTCTAGTAGCTCTCTTAGCCGCTTTATGCAACTAATTAATTCTGAAAAAAAAATAATTTTTTTCAAAGTTTATTAGTCGAGCTATTTTATTTACATACAGATGAAATTTGAAGTCAAGCTTATGTTCGTTTTATTCTCCCTAAGAAAGAATAATTTTAATTACAAATTAAAATTTTAAGCTCATTTTTTTACAAATTAAAATTTAAATTATTCTTTCTTATAGAGAATAAACCGAACTTAAGCTTGACTTCAAATTGCATCTGTATGAAAAGAAAATTTTTTAATGACTACTTTGAAAAATTTACAGAAAAAATATTTAAATATTTTTATCAGTTTGTTTGAAATACTAACTACTACTAATAATACTAACTACTACTAATACTAATACTTTGACCAATGGTCAAATTTGGCCACAAAGAAAATATTTTTCAAACTTACCTTTCGAAATAAAAAACATTCGCGAGATTCGTTGATTCATCGCTGTCAGCAGGACTCGTTGAACATTTCGGTCGATACCCTAGTGGTGTTACCGTAGTGTTATCAGCATCATCTAAAAAGACTACATCATGAACAGGCGTAATACGATGTTCAGAAATTTTAAAATGTAAATCTTTGAAGGGACCATTAAATAGGCAACTCAACTTAGGAGAGGTATGTTCCTCCGAAAGCTAAAACGATACAACAAAAATTTAATTAATAAATAACATTTTTCACAAAATTATTATTGATGGGCTTGTTTTGATAAATTAGAACGAAATACAACTTAAAAGTCAAAAAGTTTGGCGAAACCAAAACTGTTTTTTTTTTTTTGGTCCATAATATAGTTCTTAGTTTAAAACGATATTCTTAGAGAGAATAAAAACGAACTTAAGCTTGATTATAAATTTCATTGTATGTGATATTCTATACATATAATAAAGCTGTAACAGGATCATTTTTGTACATGGAATATTTTTTGAAAATGTTGTTGCTATTGCAGATAGTAATCGAAGTGGAATACAAAACAACAATTTTTAGAATTTTTGTCTGTCTGTGTTCGCATCACTTAAAAACTACTAGATGAATTTTAATAAAATCTTATGAGGACGTTCCTTAGTATCTTGATTCAAATATAGGATATCTCTCTCTCTCTTATATCTCATTTCCAACGGAAAATAGAGAAAAAGTAGTAAAAATTCCGCAATTTTACTTATTTATAGATACTGCAAACTTGACAGCACCTTTATTTTTGTCAGCGGGATATTTTAAACACTATTTCCAGAACTATTTACTAATTGGCTGCATAAAAAATAAAGTTTGGACTAAAATGAATTTTGCTTCAATGCAACTTTTCTAGATTAAGCGTCTATCAATTTGTATGCCGATGGCAATTTACTCGAATAGAAGGACATGAATTACGTACAGATTAATTTTTGAATTTTACGTGGTTATATTTATGTTCACTAATTTTTATTCTCCATTTTTGGATGCTATTTGGACTCTTTCCTGAATGCTTACAAAGGCAGCGTCGTCAGCAAATGTAGATGTGTGGACTGGGTTGCTAATAATCTGATGTGTATAAGTAGAGCAAACATAAAATGGGTCCCAAAATACTACCTTGGTGTTAAATCCCGGTAGAAATTATTAAAACGATACATTGATAACTCTGGTCATGAAATTTTGACAGATCTAAATGTTAGGTTAAGTTATATTTTATTATACTTTCTCTCATTCTGAATTTATATGTAATTGACTAAGGTCACGTTTTTATTGAAATAAAGAATTTATAAACTATATCGTGCCTTTCATTACCATCCATATACAACAATTGGCGACGAGGATGGGATTCTGTTAATTGGCTGGTAATGAATTATTAAGACGTTCAAGTGGCTGAGTTTTTGTTTTTGCCTTGCTGTTTTTTTTTTTTTGTTGTAATTTTGTGCAAATGCTAAGCAAAGAACGTTGTTGAGTTTCTGCTGATAAAAACTTGCGAGCACGTGGAAAAAGGCGTGCAAATTTTACTTACTGCTGCTGACACGTGAGGGACGTGTCTGAATTATTTTTCTTCCTGTTAGCTGCCACAATCACGTTGTAAAGTAAACAAATTTGGCCTGTTCTCAAAATGGCTACTGAAGCATCTACTACCGCCGGAGTTCCCCTGAATTTCTCAATCGAATGTTTCGATGAGACGAAAAGCAAGTTCGAACGTTGGCTTCACCGTCTGGAAGGGGCATTTACCATCTTTAACATAAAAGACGCGTCGATTAAAGTGAATTACTTGCTGCATTATATTGGCCCGGAGACTTTCGACCTGTTGTGTGACGGAATTTCTCCACAATTACCGGAAAGTAAAACATACGGGGATTTAGTTAAAGTACTCAAGGAGCACTACAATCCCCAACCTTTGGAAGTTGCTGAGTACTATAAATTTCACCATAGGGAACAATTGGAAGGTGAGTCTATCCGAGATTACGTAGCTACTTTGCGGAAAATGGCTATTCACTGTAATTTTGGAACGTATTTGATGACTGCTCTACGAAATCAACTTGTGTGTGGTATTAGAGACAAGCGCATCAAGGATCGCTAGTTAGAGACGAAAAATCTAACCTTCGAGAAGGCTGTAGAGACAGCCACAAGCTTAGAGATGTCACAACATAACTGTTCAACTCAACGACACAGCGGTTCATAAAACGTCAATATGTGCGTTAAATTGAAACATTAAAGACCGGTGTAATAAAACCGGGTCAACAAGGAACCATTTAGGGATTTAGTTAAAGTACTCAAGGAGCACTACAATCCCCAACCTTTGGAAGTTGCTGAGTACTATAAATTTCACCATAGGGAACAATTGGAAGGTGAGTCTATCCGAGATTACGTAGCTACTTTGCGGAAAATGGCTATTCACTGTAATTTTGGAACGTATTTGATGACTGCTCTACGAAATCAACTTGTGTGTGGTATTAGAGACAAGCGCATCAAGGATCGCTAGTTAGAGACGAAAAATCTAACCTTCGAGAAGGCTGTAGAGACAGCCACAAGCTTAGAGATGTCACAACATAACTGTTCAACTCAACGACACAGCGGTTCATAAAACGTCAATATGTGCGTTAAATTGAAACATTAAAGACCGGTGTAATAAAACCGGGTCAACAAGGAACCATAGCTATTGTAGTAATTCAAAAAACTACAACCACAACCATTACAAGCCGCAGAAACCACATGTTCAGAATAATAAGGTTAATAAGAAACAAATAAGATGTTTCCGATGCGACGGCCCACATCTAGCTAGTGCATGTTTTCATAGTAATACAGTGTGTAACTTTTGCAAGGTACGTGGTCATCTTGAAAAAAATTGTTTAAAAAAAACGAAGAAGAACAAAAAACAATACATAAATCAATTAGAAAGTGAGTATAAACAAAGCGCAGAAGAACCAATAATGTATATTAATACATTAACTGATAGAAACGATTTTAATGAAAAGCTATGGATATACGTGAAAATAGAAAAGAAGCTAATTAAAATGGAATTGGATAGTGGAGCCGGAGTTTCGGTAATGAGTTACAATGAATTTCGTAAACATTTTAAAAATTTGTATATTAAAAGTTCTAAAATTAAATTAAGTACATACAACAATACTATTTTAAATGTTATAGGTGTTGCAGAGGTTGTTGTTGCCCCTCAGAACATGGATGCGGACAAGTTAATTGAGAAGAAATTAAAATTGTACATTGTGGATTCAGATAAGCATCCACTGTTTGGTAGAGAATGGCTACTTGCATTTAATGGGTTACCATTACTTAAAATGTTCGCAGAGAACCCGGGGATGAACAAAAAAAATAGTAATCAGGTAAATGTAGTTTCAAAATGTGTATTACCAACTATGTCTAAAGTTTCAAGCGTTCCACATGAATTGTCAATGATGTTAGAAAAGTATAGTGTTTTGTTTAGTGATGACATAGGGGTAATAAAAGGTGAACCTGTTGCGATAGAATTGAAACCTAATGCGAAACCAATATTTATTAAACATAGACCGGTGCCTTTTGCACTTCGTGATCCAATTAAGAAAGAAATCGGAAATTTAGTAGAGCAAGGTATTCTAATAAAGATTGACCATAGTGAGTGGGCTACCCCTATTGTGCCTATCGTGAAAGCAAATGGCAAAATACGCCTTTGTGGTGATTTCAAAATCACATTAAACAAGTTTATGGTTGCCATCGAGCATCCCCTACCCACAATAGACGAACTTTTTCACGCAATGAATGGTGGTGAAAAATTTTCGAAAATTGACCTTCGCCGTGCATATTTACAGTGGGAAGTAAGGGAGGAGGATCAAGATAAATTAACACTGTCTACATGTATGGCCCTTTTTAAATGCACTCGTCTTTGGTATGGTCTCAGCTGTGCACCAGCAAAATGGCAAAAGAAAATTGAAAAAATTTTAGCTGGAATTGAGGGGGTTTTTATTGACGACATTTGCGTCACCGGTCCTGATGATAAAACGCATATCTCTAGACTAGAAGCAGTATTTTCTCGTTTGAGCTCATTTGGGCTACGAATTAATTCTGAAAAATCCGACTATTTTAAAGATTCAATAGAATACTGCGGTTTTAAGATAGATAAATACGGAATCCATAAAACATTAAGTAAAATCGACGCTATTGTAAAGGCTCCTCGCCCTACAAATGTGTCGGAGGTTCGATCGGTGTTAGGTTTAGTTAACTACTACGGGAGATTCCTCCCCAATCTCTCCAATGTACTCGAGCCATTACATAGGCTGTTAAGAAAAAATAATCAATTTATGTGGAATAATGAATGTGAAAACGCGTTTGCAGCAATAAAAAAGGAAATAATTTCGGATAGAGTTCTAGTTCATTACAATAAAGATAAGCCGCTATGCTTATCGACAGATGCTTCGCCAGTGGGAGTAGGCGCCGTGTTATCACACACCTACCCAGATGGCAGTGATAGACCTATTCAGTTTGCTTCCCAGACATTGTCGGATTCCCAACGAAAGTGGTCACAGATTGACAAAGAAGCTTACGCAATAGTTTTTGGTGTAAAAAAATTTTACCAATTTTTGTTCGGTAGTCATTTTATACTATACACGGACCATAAACCATTGGTACAAATATTTGCGTCTGATAAAAGTTTACCGCACATGTCTGCAATGCGTATGCAACATTATGCGATATATTTACAGGGTTTTAACTACTCTATAAAATACAAACGTTCAGAACAAAATGCAAACGCTGACATTATGTCACGATTGCCTATTCCGGCAACAGATGTCGCAAAGCTTGAAGAATCGGATTTGTTTGAAATAAATCAAATACAAACAATGCCAGTCACTGCAGAACTTATTGCCCAAGAAACTGCAATTGATCCGGCATTAAGTCAAATATTAAAAGGTATTCAGAAGGGTACCAAACTTCATCCAAATATTCGATTTGGTATTAATCAAGACGAATTTTCCATTCAAAGTGGTTGTATAATGAGAGGGATACGTGTGGTAATCCCACTTAAATTTCAAAAGGCTGTGCTTAAAGATTTGCATTCAAGCCATTTTGGCATTACGAGAATGAAGGAGTTAGCTCGTAGTTTTTGTTGGTGGCCGAGAATCGACCAGCAAATTGAAGATTTTGTACATAATTGCACAAGTTGCGCGAGAACAAGAAATAACCCTCATAAAGTTGAAGTACACCATTGGTGCTATCCATCTAGTCCTTGGAAAAGAGTCCATTTGGACTTTGCAGGCCCCTTCATGGGAGTATATTTTTTGATTTTAATTGATGCTTTTTCCAAGTGGCCAGAAGTTCATGTATTGAAAAATATAACCACAGACACAACCCTTCACATACTAAGAAAAATATTTTCGACGTTTGGAGTACCAAAAGTCATTTGTACAGACAATGGTACACAATTTACCAACCCAAAATTAAAAAATTTTTGCAAAATACTTGGCATTGTGCATAAGCGTACGGCACCTTATCACCCTGCTACCAACGGGCAAGCAGAGCGCTATGTACAAACGCTGAAAAATAAATTGCGATGTTTAAAAAACAAAAATGAAGATCTGGAAATAAAGCAAAATAATATATTGTTACATTATCGTATAACAACTCATCCGGTCACTGGGAAGTCACCGTCTGAAATGTTATTTAACTATCCCATACGTACAAGATTCTCATTACTCTTACCGGAAGAAACTGAAAATAGATTTTTTAACAACAGTATAGGAAATAAAGAATTTTTGAAGGGTGAAAGAGTTGCTGTTAGAAATTACATAGGTAAGGAAAAATGGAACTTTGGAGAAGTTGGTGATAAACAAGGGTTGTTGCATTACCAAATAAAACGTGATAACGGAAAAACCGCTCATAGACACGTCGATCAAATCGTAAACGCTGGGCGCCATGTTTTTGTTGAGCATGATAATAGTGAAGTTCCTGATGAGCAGCAACAACCTTACGTAACTACTGATTCAGAGTCGGATACCGGAATTATTACCGAGAACATTCAGGGAAATGATTTAGTTGTCGAAAATAAGGAAATCAATATACGAAAAAGTAATCGAGTCCGAAAACCTGTGGACAGACTAACTTACTGTTAAAAATTAAAATATCAAGAATTTTTCCAAATACCTAAATTATATTAAGTATATTATGCCAACTCAAAGCAACTTACGTATTTGACTATGTCGCATTTTATATTTTAGTAGATCTCTTAGCTGAATTAACTTGTACATGGAATTATTAACAAAATTTTTAATAACAAAAAAAAAATATATTTTGAAAATTTTAATTATTATTAGTCGAACTGTTTATGTATTACATAGAATGACGTGGCTGTCTAGAAAATGTGCATTCCACTCGTTGCTGGTGTCTAAAAATTAAATTTTCCCAATTTTTCTTTAATATTATCACCTAATTTGTAATTTAATTAATTCTTTCTTAGAGAGAATAAAAACGAACTTAAGCTTGATTATAAATTTCATTCTATGTAATACATAAACAGTTCGACTAATAATAATTAAAATTTTCAAAATTAAAAATCGCAAAGCACCGCGCAATCTTGTTTTCTCAACAAAGTTTGGTTTGATACTAGATTAGTGTTAACTAAAAACGAATGTTGGAAGTAAAACAAATAAACAAAAAGTAACTTCATTGCTAACCGAAGGTTCGCTGAAGGAACAACAAAATATAGGTGGTAAATATTAAAGTAAAAATATTCAACAAGAGGGAAGCTTAAGGTAGTGGTAGACTTCGTTCTCACCAACTGACGATTGATAATTGAATACAAGTTTTCTCGTATTCCTTTATCTGGGTTTGGTTGGTTAAATAGATGATGCTTACAACTAAAACACTACCCTAAGTAGATTAGATACAAGTAGTGCTGATGACGGACGTGGCTGTCTAGAAAATGTGCATTCCACTCGTTGCTGGTGTCTAAAAATTAAATTTTCCCAATTTTTCTTTAATATTATCACCTAATTTGTAATTTAATTAATTCTTTCTTAGAGAGAATAAAAACGAACTTAAGCTTGATTATAAATTTCATTCTATGTAAAAAAAAATATATATATATGAAATACAAAAAAAAAATATATATATGACATATATAAAAAGATATACGCTGGGTATATATTGGTTTTGAGTTGGATTTTTATATAAGTATTGTTATAACTTATACAATTGTTGTTATATATGTATTATCTAAATGTACGCATTTAGATTGTATGAATTCCTGAGTACTAGTGTTATAAATGTAAATATGAAGATTTCTTTTTGAGGGGGAAAATTGTTGAATCCCGGTAGAAATTATTAAAACGATACATTGATAACTCTGGTCATGAAATTTTGACAGATCTAAATTTTAGGTTAAGTTATATTTTATTATACTTTCTCTCATTCTGAATTTATATGTAATTGACTAAGGTCACGTTTTTTATTGAAATAAAGAATTTATAAACTATATCGTGCCTTTCATTACCATCCATATACAACACTTGGGAACTACAGTTGAGAGGCGCTTAAAAAATCTCCTTCTTTAAGTATGAACTTACGACCAGTTAAATATCTTTTAAATAGCTTATTTATCTATTTATTTATTTATTCATTTATTTAATACAACAAAAAAGCCATTTTATAGACCAACAACTGATAAAAATAAATAAAGGGTGTTCTTTATAGAGGTATAGAACTTTAAGTTGCAATAAAACAACGATGGATTATTCGATTGACATGAATTTTATTCATCCGAAAGATAATCTTGTGGAATTATATTTTAAATATGATTTCTGGCATATGACCGCCACGGCTGCGCGGAATAACACGGCGAATGTTGTCTTCCAAATGGTCAAGCGTTTGTGGCTTATCCGCATAGACCAATGACTTTACATAGCCCCACAGAAAGTAGTCTAGCGGTGTTAAATCACAACATCTTGGAGGCCAATTCACAAGTCCAAAACGTGAAATTAGGCGGTCACCAAACGTGTCTTTCAATAAATCTATTGTGGCACGAGATGTGTGAATGTTGCGCCGTCTTGTTGAAACCACATCTCCTGGACCTCATGGTTATTCAATTCAGGAATGAAAAAGTTAGTAATCATGGCTCTATACCGATCACCATTGACTGTAACGATCTGGCCACCATCGTTTTTGAAAAAGTACGGACCAATGATTCCACAAGCCCATAAAGCGCACTAAACAGTCAGTTTTTCTGGATGTAACGGTGTTTCGACATACACTTGAGGATTACCTTCACTCCAAATGCGGCAGTTTTGTTTGTTGACGTAGCCATTCAACCAGAAGTGCGCTTCATCGCTAAACAAAATTCGATTCTGAAAATCGGGAACAACGGTAATCTCGTTTTGGGCACTATTTGCAAGCGTTGGTCAGGCGTGAGTCTATTCATGACGAATTGCCAAACCAAACTGAGAATAAATCACTTGACAGCTGTTAAATCGGTCGCCATCTTGAAAAGTAATGCCAACTTAAAGTTATATACCTCTATATAAAACACCCTTTACATATAAAAATTCTTAGGCGAATATTGCTTTAACTTCTAAAATAGGCCGTCATGTCATACTTTGTCGAAAGCTTGGAAAACATCAATGAAAAGAGCAAAACAATATTTTCTTTTCTCTTTTGATAAAGACTTTTGCCTCTTCTACGACATTTACTAGTTTGAGCTAATACGAATTGGTGGTTCGGAAACAATGCTTTCTCGGTCAAAATTGAGTTCAGTTTAGTTATTAATATTTAAAAATAAAAAGAATTATTTTAACTGCTACGTAGAGAAGTTCCATTATCATCTTGTTGCTTGTTTTATCAAAACTATAGGTCTTCTTAGGGCTTAAACTAGCAATTGCCCTTTTAACATCTCGTTAGTCGAACCTAAGGGGGATTGGTGCTTCAAAATATACGGCTGGCAACACGACTATATTAGTTGTTGTAACAGATCTGCTGTCGAGAGTTTTTTCCTGTGGAAAAAACTTCCGGTTGGTACAGCTGTTGCTGAGTTGACAATCTTTGGCCGAGTAAGACTTGGGTCGTTCCGTTGCCAAGATGCAATTGTCGTGTTAACGCGACTATATTAATAGGTATATTCGCTGTAAATATATTTTCCAAATGGTTGAAAAGAAATTGTCTCTTCCAGTAACATTTCTTGCACAATATCCACACAAAGTTCACAGGGGAGGCTAACGCAAAACTATAAAAACATAATTGTGAAAAATGGCCAAGTTCCTAAAAATAAATTTCGGCAATAATAAGAACCAAATTCTTGCTGGGTACAATTATATTGACAATTATTAGACCAAGCAAGAACTTGGTCCACATTTTGATCACAGTACTTTTAACAGACAAAATGGTTAGATTAGAACTTCGGCTTATTTTCACATTTATTTTGTTTGCGGATATTACTCCTTTTTTCGTACCCAAAGTGTAAAAATGTGACCCTATTGTTTTCGCTACAATGCCTGTCCGTCCGTCTGTCAGTGACTTCTATCTCTGGAACCGTAATAGGTAGACTCATGAAATCTTCGCAGAATATGTATAGGTAGATTCTTAAAATTGGTACAGAATATATGTTGCCATATGGTGATGATGTAAATCGCGTTATTATAGGAAAAACTTTTTATTTTTAGTTATATGTATTTGTTTATATGTACTTGTTAATAAAGTGAACATGTTTTTAATTACTCTGTGTAAATTTCAAGTTGCTGCTAATTTAAAAAAAAAACAAAGCCATACACGCAAAAACCACGTAATAACAGAGCATTCTATAATATCTGCTATTTGTTGTTATAGCAATCATAGTAATATGAATTTTGTAAAAATTTCAAGGATCGACCTTTTGCGGTTCCAGAGATAGAGAGCGTTGAGGCCAGGATTCACTATCCTACACAATCGTACGATTCAATCACAAAAAATCTGACAGAATTCTGCCCTATTCAAAAAAAACGATTCAAAATGGCGTTGTAGGTGCCACACTATTATACAAAAAAAAAGATTTTGCAACTCTGATCGCATCGAAAAAAATATTTTTCATAAGTTTATTAAATTGCACAGACCTGTCAAAAAGTCTGTCACACGCATAGTACATACATTTATAATCCACACTAACATACTTTTTTATGCCACATGCTATTTTTGATAGATCGTAAGACTAAGTATGAAAGTGAATCATGTCCTTTAACAGACATTGTAGCGAAAATAGTAGGGTTACGTTTTTACCCTTTAGGTAAGAAACCCCAAAAAACAACAACATAAATGAAAACCATGTAGGTATTTAGAGTTATGTAAGCATTCTACATTAAAATCTCAGTTTTCATAAATGGTGGACTTAGCACATTTGTCGACTAAGCAACGATATGTACAATATTATGTAAAATTACCTTAATTTTTATTTTATTGGTCGTCGAAGGTGAGGAAAACATAGAAAATTTTTTCAAAACTAAAAAAAGGCGCGAAAATATTTGTTCACTTATTCTTTTTTTATATTGCTTGGTTTGTTACTTTTTTGATTTAGTATAAACACAAATGCACAAATGACAGCAACATGAAGGTAAACAAACTCAAGCAATGACGAACAACCGACAAACAAAGCACGAGACTTTTTTTATTTAATAATGGGGGGTGGTACCTAGTAGCTACATACATATATGCAAAATTATACAAATTACACTATTGCTTGCACTCACTAAATGTAAATAGGTATGTAGATACGAATCTTACGAGCCGACCGGTACACAACGATCATTGAACTTAGCGAAACGCAACGAGAAAAAATTAAAATAAAATATGTACTTAAATCACTAAGCAACAGTAGTACTCCACTAGGTAAAACTTAATTATATTGACCACTTGTACTAGTGCATACATTTATACATACATATATGTATGAATGTAAGTAACCGACACGACAACAACAACTTCTTTTACATTACACAGAATAAGCGCGCGACTAGAGAAAACCCAGAAAACCGATTGACCGACCGACAACCACCTGTGTTTGCATATAAAAATAATAATTAAGAAATGTTATTTTAAATGTTAATCATGTTTAAACCACTTTGTTGTGTTGTTGTTGTTGTTTTCTTAGATTTTTTCTATTCCCTCTTATTTAGTTATTACTTTGAAAGATTTTTAATGCTTAAGGAAAACATTAATTTTTAAAACTGCATTTTCCTAAACACTTTTTTGTTTATTTATCATTCTCTTTCTTATTCAGATCAATTACAACACGATTGCTTAAAAATACCAATTATGAACTTATGTAGTTAATTTATCACTAATACACTAATTTGTATTACTTTTTTCACAGACCATCAATTTATTTTTCAAATTTATATCTTTAATTCACACTATTCTGTATTTTACTTATTTTTACACAACAGTTAATTATTTAACTTGTGTTTCTTTTTCTTTATTTAAATGATGTTAAAATTAAGAGTTTTTGGAGCTGTTAGAGTTATAATAGTTAGTGCGGCACTAAAGTTTGCTCAATTTTTAAGTTTTCGTCATTTTTTTGTTGCTTTTTCTTAAATTTACTGCTGCTGATCGGTCCAGTATGTCAACAACAAAAATAGTCAATCAGCTGTTAACTGTAGTAAATTCACCTGGATTTTGTTGTTTTATTTGAGAGCAAGTGAGAGAGAGAGCTTTGTGGTAGAATAAATGTTTTTTGTTTTTGTACAAGTATTGTTATTGTTTTATATCAAATTTACCTGAGAACGTTTTATTGGGGATCGTTTAAAATAGAGTTGCCAACTAAAATTAAATAATGTTTAAAATAGTAACGTCTAATTTAAATATAGCAAATTGATTAAAGGCAATCTATACATATAATAAAATACTAACTCATTTCTGTCTGTCTGTCTGTCTGTTGTTTTTCATTTGTTTTCGCATCACGTAAAAACTACTGGATGGATTTTAACAAAATTTTGTGAGAAGGTACTATAGCTTCCTGATTCCAATATAGAATACTTTTTTCCGCAAAAATATCTCATTTCCAAGAGAAAAGCGGAAAAAAAGCAATTTCCGATTTAAAGGTACTGAAATATTCGGTTTAAAACTGAGATATTTTCAACACTATTATATATTCAACAAACTTTTTATTTTTGAAGGTGGGATATTTTAAACACTATTGCGCAACATTAGGCGCAAATTTAATAAAATTTGTATTTGATATGTATTTTTGTAAAAAAAAAAAATTTTAAATAGTAACGCCTGATTCAAATACAGCACATTGATTACAGGCAATAATTTATAAATGTAAATAAAGAAATAAACAAGTAAGAGTGCTATATTCGGCCGTGACGAATCTTCTATACCCTTCACCACGGTGATTTTATTTATACAGACATGTACAGCTTTATACATATTGTTGACTCTCTACATAAATCGTATGAGAAAACACTAATTATTCATGCTTTAAAGAAATAGAAGACAGCGGCTACGCAGCTAAATGAAAACAAATTCCGTTGGCTACAATTGTCGCCGTATAGTCAACTACTTAATGATATTGAAGACGAAATACCTATTTTGCTTTTATAAAATTAAATAACTTTTTTAAAAAATAATAAATTTTTTCTCTAAAACTTTTTGTTTGTATATGAATTTGTAATTTATAATTTTGTGACATTTTCTTTAAATAAAATAAAATTGTCGCATACAAAAATAGAAATTAGCCTAAGTTGACTACAGCCACAACGGTGGTCGTGTAGCCATGTAGCTTTACTGGCTTCAAAATAATCACTTACATATCTATAAATGTGTTTTTTTTTTTTTTTTTGTTGACTGTTTGTAGTCGGTATCTTGATGCGGTCTGTGTGTTTAATGCATCTAGGTTTTAAAACAGATATTTCATCTATATAAGAATCAAACGCGTTTAAAAAAATACGTTACTCTATATACATAAGTAAGTACATATATTCTTAATATTGAAAATATGTTATGGGACACTCATGATTTTCATAGAAATATTGATTTTTTTAATATTTCGATAATTGGTTGTAAAAATTTAGGCAAAAATATTTTTCAAAAACATTTTTGAAAATTTTTACAAAAATATTTTTCAAAAACATTTTTGAAAATTTTTTGTAAAATTTTATTCGAAATTTTTTTTAATTTTTTTTTTTAAATATATTTTTGAAAATTTGTTGTATTTTTTTTTTTTTTTTAATTTAGGACCTACCTGCAATATATATTGAGTTAGTCTGACTAAAGTAAAAAAATCAAAAAAGAAATTCCTTATATTGACCTCCCCCATGTGCCTTTTAACTGCTCCTGGTTACCAGTGGGCACCCTAAGGGTCCATTGGCTACCTCTATGTGTATTGCTATCTATACAAATCAAAGCATAAAAACCCTACCAACCTAAAAACAACCGAAAATTGCCCCTCGCAGGGGGTTACTGATCATCCGAGATCTACATATAATCACTCCAAGCGATCTACTGCTCGTGGACTAATATTTATTTAACAAAAAAAAAAATATTGTAGAAATTACACACGGAATGACAAAAAAAAAATCTAAATAAATTATTTTCTAAAGACTTAGAGTGCCGTAAAAATTTTAAATTTTATTACAGTACTAGCTGTGCCCACACACGTTGTGTGCGTCCTGACAATATTTTGTTCGATTTTGCTTTGAAAGTAATCCACACCAAATTTTAAGACTCTTATAGTGCAGTGCTTCACCCACCCTGAATAAAATTCGAATATTTAAATAAAATTCTAAAAATTATTGTAAAGCTTTGTAAAAGTTGTTTGTAGTATTTTAATAGCAACATAATTTCACAAAGTATAAATACAAATCAAATACATATTTTATTAAATTGTCTATTTGACAGTAATTAATTCATATTTTCTCATTATTTTAAAACAGTGACATCGGTTGCGCAACCGTGTTTAAAATATCCCGCTTTCAATTCATATTTTGTCATTATTTTAAAACGGCACCGGCTGTTGCTCAACCGTATTTAAAATATCCCGCTTTCAAAAATGAAAGATTCCTTAAAGTATGCAGTACCTTTGAATCGGTAAATTAATCACGTAATTTGAAAAAAAAAATATTCTATCAACTTAAAGGCTCAACTATAATATGCATAATCTAGCTTAAGCCAACTTAAGCAACTGTGCAATTACATATATATCATATGTGGCAAACTATAATGTACTTAACAACACTTTTCGTCAAGTTTCGCCAAATGTCATTTGCTTAAGCAAAGTCCGAAAGCGATCGCACATTCCGTACGGAAACAGCTGTTTGTGCTTTGTGTTTTACATATGAATGTATATTCGTAAAAAATTGCAATGGAGAATGAAAGTGAATAAATTATATATAAATTTAAAAAAGGGAGGCGTTGTATAATAATCGAAATTAAAAAGAAAGAGCATTTTATTGTTTATGAGTTGAGTGATGCACACCGCTGTATTTTTTAGTACTTTTGGCCAAAATTACACAAACAGCCAAAAATTTTAAATTTTTCTTTCGAAATTTTCTTAAAAGTATTAAAAATAATTATTAATTTGTATATGAATGGTATTAGGTATATAAAATATGTTTATTTAACACCTTTTTGTTAACAAATTTAATTAATTCAGAAAAAAATTATTATTTTTCAAAAGTACGAATAAAACAAATGTGCAACTGTGTCATGATAATTTTTAGATTCATGTAAGTACATTGTAGCCACCTAAAAGTCTTTAATAAGTGGCTTAAACGTTTGAAAGACTTTTCGTTCATTTTTTGACATTAGCTTAAGCCAGCTTATGCATATTATAGTTGGGCCTTAAGCCTGGTACTCTGTTCAGTTTTTCATGCGGAATGCTGTCAAACTACAGACATAAAAAATGTATATGAAAAAGTCATTGACAAATGTTGCAGAAGTAGTACTCTGTTTTTACTGTGGGAAACATTGAAATGTTAAGCCTAGTACTCTGTTCGTATTTGTGAAAAATGTTTAGCAACATTTATTATTTCACAGGGAAAATTTGACATTTAAAATGTGGTGTCTATCTCGCGATTTTGAAAATTTTTACGATTTTATTGCTTTTAAGTATACCACATTGTTTTACAAATGTTAACAAAAACCAGGTGATCAGCTGTTGTTTGAAAAATTCCGCATGAAATAATGCCCATTTGCTTTATTTCACAGCTTTGATAATATGTTGCCAGAAACATTTCAATGTTTTTTCACAGCAAAAACAGAGTACTACTTCAGCAACATTTTTTCATAACTTTTTCATACAAATTTTTTATGTATGTAGTTTGACAGCATTCCGCATGAAAAACTGAACAGAGTACCAGGCTTTACTGGCAACATTTTATCAAAGCTGTGAAATAAAGCAAATGTGCATTATTTCATATGGATATTTTTGTAAAATTTTTAGTGGAAAATTTTGTAAAACAATGTGGTTATTTATAAGCAATAAAATCGTAAAATTCTTCCAAATCGTGAGATAGACACCACATTTTAAATGTCAAATTTTCCTTGTGAAATAGTAAATGTTGCTCAACATTTTTCACAAATTTGAACAGAGTACTAGGCTTTAAGCCTAGTACTAGCTTTGATAATATGTTGCCAGAAACATTTCAATGTTTTTTCACAGCAAAAACAGAGTACTACTTCAGCAACATTTTTTCATAACTTTTTCATACAAATTTTTTATGTATGTAGTTTGACAGCATTCCGCATGAAAAACTGAACAGAGTACCAGGCTTTACTGGCAACATTTTATCAAAGCTGTGAAATAAAGCAAATGTGCATTATTTCATATGGAAATTTTTGTAAAATTTTTAGTGGAAAATTTTGTAAACCAATGTGGTTATTTATAAGCAATAAAATCGTAAAATTCTTCCAAATCGTGAGATATTGACAGCATTCCGCATGAAAAACTAAACAGAGTACCAGGCTTTAGAGAGAATAAAACGAACTTAGTCGTAATTTTAAAAATTCATTTAGATAAAATAAAAAACTTAAATGGTTTTTAACAAGTTTTTGTTAAAAATATAATTGTAACATTGCTAATTACTAATAAAGTAACAGGTATGTGGTCAAGAAAAAAAACAAAGAATAAACACATGAAAGTTAAAAAGAAGAGACATGCTTGATAGAAAAATAAACATATAGGAAACAAAAATTTGGTCACTTTCTTCTGTGTGGAGATTGACAGATGACGTTGTTTACAAATCAAAAGTTTCATACTAAAAACAACATTTGATAACAGACATCGTTGAACGAACAAATGTTTTAACAATGCTGTTTAACAAGAACATAACATCGACAACGATGGTCTTCACGAAACGTTTTAATGTATGGCTCGTCAAGACGTAGTGTTAAGTATGCATCACTAACTAGATGAAATTTATATTTTGGGTACATATACGAAAAAAGAGATAGAAATCGTATTCATATTATCCAGACACGACGATTTGTCGTCTATCGCAGTAAGACATTTTTTAATTATTTATGTTTTTCATATTATTTACTGTATCTTTAAGATACCTAAACTAACAATTGGTTATCATATCTTAAGTCTAAAAATGTAAACTTTATTAAATACAGGTAGTGGTAGGCAAAAAAATATTTTTTCACGATTGCTGTTATCATTTTGGCTTCATCTCTCGGTCAATAAAGGGAATAGCTCGCCTTCTTAGTCAAATATAACTTCAAAGCTAATTCATATATGTAACATATAATATGTTTCAAATTTCCCTAAATACTTTTCCGCATGTTTAGATACAAATAAATGGTAGAGTTTTTAATATACCTGTGCAAGGCTGTGAAAATTCGTGTTTTGGCGACTTAAGTTTGAAGCTGAGCATTCCATAACAATATCTTGGTACAGGGATCTAATTATAAAGTAGAAATTTATTTTTTTTATTTATGAACAAATGATATTAATTAACTGCAAATTATTGAAAAAATTAAAAGAATAAACAACGAAACAGCTTACATAAATGAAACTAAAAATAATATTTCTAAAAGTAAAAAAAAATTATATTTGGAATCGTGTTATATACATTATTTATTTTTAATCACGCATGATTCCTTTGCAAATTTATTAAATAAATATTTTATGAGATAAAATATTTATTTCCAAAAAATATAATAATTGATTACGATGGGGAAAGCCTATCCAGATAGCTATTTCGATAGTGCTCAACTAGGTCATCAGTGGATTTTTCCCAATTTTTCTGAATAAAAACTCAGATTCTTATGCTTAAAACTTAATAGACTAAATGAGAAGTTCAATCAGTCTATAAAGAAAGCCAAATCTAAATTTCTAAACAAAACAAAAAATCATAGTAACCATTTCGATTTCAAAAAGTTTATTTTATTCTTCTTTCAATTTTCTACATTAAGGGTTTCTATTGGATACCATTCATAATGTATCAAAAAGACTTTTGAAAAACAAAAATAAAAATACAAATTAAAAAATACGAAAATCGTATTTACTCAGCGTGCGCATGCTGTTATATACAAAAAATTATATTTGGAATCGTGTTATATACATTATTTATTTTTAATCACGCATTATTCCTTTGCAAATTTATTAAATAAATATTTTATGAGTATAAAATATTTATTTCCAAAAAATATAATAATTGAAATTGATTACTATGGAGAAAGCCTATCCAGATAGCTATTTCGCTAGTGCTCAACTAGCTTATCAGTGGATTTTTCCCAATTTTTCTGAATAAAAACTCAGATTCTTATGCTTAAAACTTAATAGACTATCTAAGTAATCAATTTTGATTATTATATTTTTTGGAAATAAATATTTTATACTCATAAAATATTTATTTAATAAATTTGCAAAGGAATCATGCGTGATTAAAAATTAATAATGTATATTTCTAAATGTTTATAAGAAAATAATTTCTTACTAAATTTCGTGCAAATTAATTAACTACTAACATTTTGCTATGGGTTTATCCTTTTCAATTTCGATACAAGGTTGGTAACTCATGAATTTATTTACTGCCAAAAAAACACAACTGTTATAGTATACCAATTGAACTTTTAACTGGCAATGCTGTTAAGAAAAAATGCCGTATACAAAGTGACAGCTAGCAATAAGAATAAGCAGAATTTTTATACAAACTTTTTTATAAATTATCTTCATTTCCTTCCTAATTAAACAAAAAATAGTAACAAACGAGGTAAATTAACAACTTTTGAAAGAAATTTATTACAAAAACAATTTTAACATATTTTATTAATTTTATTAGCGTCGGGTAAAGAAACCTTGCTAAATAATTCTTGTAAAATCTGAAGAAAATACAATTTTTATTTTATAAAAACGGAACAACAGTCATGTCTCACACGATTCTATTGGTACAACCTGGTTCTCGTCCAGAAACACGCACCTACAGTGACTACGATAGTGTAAACGATTGCATGGAAGGTGTTTGTCGCATTTATGAAGAGCATTTAAAACGAATTAATCCCAATACACCCACCATCACCTACGACATCAGCCAACTGTTTGATTTCCTAGATCAATTGGCCGATATAAGTTGTTTGGTGTATCAAAAATCAACAAACACATATGCGCCCTACAATAAAGAATGGATAAAAGAGAAAATTTATGTATTACTAAGACAAGCTGCCGGTAGCACAGACTGATGCCACAACGTGCAAAACTAAAGTGTTTAGAGGCAGCAATTTTGGCATGGCCGCAATAATAATAACAAACAGCATTAACATTTTTTAAGAGCAACAGCATCAAGTCCAAATGTTTAATTAATTAACTTTGTAAAAAGAATAATCTTCAATTGAATTTGTCAATTGATATTAAAAGTAGTAGTGGTAGTAGTCTTGTCGTCTAACAAAACTAAACTGAAGTGCAGTGAGTAACTAAAATGATTTTTTTTTTTATTTATCTTTGTAATCTTACCTTTTTGAAAAAAGTTTGAATTTTATTTAATTTTTTTCTTAATTAAGAAATTAATAACAGAAGTACAGTGCGTTCACTTTTTCCTTTAAACACAAAAAGTTGTGTTTTTATTACATTTTGTAAAATGTCTTATTGAATTGGTACTTATTCTTATAACTTTTTTTTCGCTTTATATAAAAATTTTAAATTTCTCAAAATTCTTAATTTCATACATCTTAGATTGTAAGATTTCTCTTTCTAGACAAATAAACAAAAATGTATTTAATTTATATTCAAAGTTTTTTTTTTATGGATTCTATTGCCTGAGAAGAGTTTATGCGGAAAAGTTTGGTTTGGTTATTTTGGCTCTGAGTTGGAAAATTAATAAATATGATTTAACATTAAAGTGGGCTTTTGTTGGTTATGAGTCTAGTTAAGTAGATACCTTTGTAATATTTAGAAATTTAAATAGTTCATTTAAAATTCTTAAATATAACAGGATTATTAATGACATGGTAGAATGAAAAATATTAAGGTATACATTCCTGTTCCGAATTTAATTAATCATGCGGTTTTGTAAAAAGTACGCAAAATTTTGTAAATCTATATAGGTAGATATATAAGAATGGATCGTGGTTTTTTTGGATGCTTATAAACTTAAAGTGGCTTAACAAAATTGGATACTTTCTGCTGCGAGTAATTACTACGCAAAGATTTAGTAAAAAAGTATAAAATTCGCAACGGACTTAATTCAGCGTTCACAGAAGTATATTTCATCATCATATTTAACCTAACACATTTTTTAAATCAACAGTTACAACGATTTCCAAGCAGACAGTGGGGTATCGAATCCAAGCATAAATCAGTCAAGTGCGAGTCAGACTCACACGTAGGGTTCCTTACTATGTTTAGTACAACTTTAAAAATACAAGTTGTTAATTTTTTCACGTCTTATGGTGCACCCTTTAATTTTTAATTATTTTTTATACTAGAGTATAGTACTAAATACCCTTATTGAAGTCAAGTGTCTGCCTATAAAGTTCAGAAAAGAAGGCCGAATTTCTTAAATTTGCAACATCTAGGGAACACCCTTTTATTTTTATTAAATTTATTTTCGGTTCTTGTTACTGTAGATATTGTAAAATATAATCTGTGTAAATTTATAGCTCTCAACGTACGTCAAAAGTTAAAAGTTGTCCAACTTTCGTACTTTGCGTTGACGGAGTTGTACTGATTGTGACAACACTCATTAGAAAACCTTTATTTCAACTATCTTGTACGTTGAAAAAGATGACGTATAAGTATGACGGATTATATGTGCAGCGGCCTTATATTAATTTTAAGCGTGTCCCTATTACTGTGCAAAAGTTAAGCTATTTGCACCAATATCCCTCTTTTATTTCTAGTGTCTATCTAAAACGGTTTAAAATACCCGTATAAAACATATGACTCAAATAATATCACCTATTGAAATACTCATTAATTTCTAACTTTTAATTTTATGTACATACATGAAATAACATCACTCATTTATTACCACAACTTTTATTTTCTCATTTTAAATTTTTATAGCATGATAGCGACCATAGTAATACACATTATATGTAAATTTCAGTTGTCTATCTAAAAAAGTTCAAAAGATAAGGCATACATAACATTTCATTAACTATATGGACACCCTTTCATTTCCAATTTTATACTTCTTATAACGGACATAATAATACACTATTTGTGTAAATATCATGTCTCTATCTATAACGGTTCAAAAGAAAGGCCATAAAGATCAAATTACGTCAGCTATAAATTTCAATTGTTAAAATTTCAAATGTTTATCTATAAGCGTTCAAAAGTTAAATTCATATAGATTAAATATCAGTAACTTTAGGCACACTCTTTCATTTCCAACTTTATCATTTTTGCTATAGCGGACATAGTAATATATCGAACCCTAAATACAAAAGGGTCACAACTCAAAATTTTACAAAACTGACTTTTCCATAAATTAATTAAGAGTACATATCTCTAACTACTGCAAAAATTTTCTTTCACATCACTATCTTCTGTAACTGGAAAAATACAGTTATGTCTATTTTTATCTTAAGTGTGTTGCTTCTGCACATAAACAGTTTTTTGTTTCTCCTGAAAATTTTAGTATTTTGAGTTATGACCCTTTTGTATTTAGGGTGCGATATGTTCTGTGTAAATATCAAATTTCTGATAAGATTAAGAGATAAGGCCATATACTACAAATTACGTCAGCTATGAGGGCACCATTTATTTTTTTACTCTAATTATTGATGACATAGAAAAACACAATTCATTTAAATCTCCAGCCTCCGTCTATAACGGTTCCAAAGATAGGGCAACACAGATCAATTAATATCACCTGTTGGGACAACCTTTCATTTACAATTTTAAATTAAAGATTTGTTGTTATAGAGGACTTGGCCATAGATTCTTTGTAAATTTCAGTTGTCGGTCTACAACCGTTCAAAAGTTTGGCCATATACATAAAATTACATCTACTATTGGGACACCCTTAAATTTATAATTATAAATATTTATACTGGTTATTATACCAGACAAAGTAGTGGACATTCTGTTTAATTTTCGAGTGTTTGTCCATAACGGTTCAAAAGATAGGGCCATATAGGTCAAATTACATGAATTATGGGGAAACCCTTTAATTTCTAAACTCATTGTTATAGCCGATTAATCAATATAGGTTCCTTGTAAATTTCAGCAGTCTTTCTATAACGGTTAAAAAGTTTGGCCACATACAAATTACATTTACTATTGGAACACTCTTTAATTTCAAAAATCAAATTTTATACTGTATTGTAAATTTCAGCTGTGTGTCCATAACGGTTCAAAAGTTTGGGCACATAATTCAAATTATATCAACTATTAGGACAACCTTTAATTTCCAAATTCAAATTTTATACTTGTTGTTATATTGGACTTAGCAATACAGTTTCTTTCCAAATTTCAACCGCCACATACATTAAACTACATGAACTATTGGGACACCCTTTAATTTTCAAATTTAAATTTTATACGATATAATATAGCGGACTTAGCAATAAAGGTTCTTTGTAAATTTCGACCGTCTGTGTACAACTGTGCAAAAGTATGGCCATATACATTAAATTAAATGAACTATTGGAGCACCATTTAATTTATAATTTTAAATATTTATACTTGTTATTATACGGTCATAGAAACCGACATTCTTTCAAATTTTCAAGTGTTTTTCTATAACGGTTCAAAAGATAGGCCCATATAAGTCAAAGTACGTCGCCTATGGGGACACCCTTTAACTTTTAGGTTCATGTTTTATTACTTTTTGCTATATCAATATGCAATTTTTTAAAATTTAACATTGGTGCTCTTTACGGTAAAAAACATGTGTTGTATGTGGACACACTGTAATTTTTAAAATAAAGAACTTTTTTTTTTTTTAAATCGGACCAATCTGTAAGCATAACCTTTCAAATAAAAATAAAAAATTCAAAATTGGTTCAGAAATGACTGAGTTCTGCAGATACAAACATAAAAAATTGCGTATTTTTATTACTTTTTCCAATTTCTCTTGGAATAAAGATATTTTTTCGGAAAAAATCAATATACCAAGGTACCTAATCATTTTTATTTAAATCCATCCTGTAGTTTTTACGAGATGCGACCACAGACAGAAAGGAAAAAAGTTAATATTTTATTATGTAGATAATATCGTTTATAAAGCAGAAATAGAAAAACACTCTGATAAGTGGAATTACGTCACCTATGGGGACGCTTGTTATATCATACACATTCTGTATGGTCTTCGACGGTTAAAAAAATAACCCCATATAACTAGGTGTATGCAGTTGGTGAAAATTTGAAAAGCCTGACCTTTTCCAAGAGAAATAGAAATAGAGAAAAAGTTTAAGAAGTTTTTCAGGGATGATTACCTCTATATAAAGTAAATACATAAACCATAACTGAATCACTATAAAAGTAAGAGCCTTAAAATTTGGTGTGGATTACTTACAGAGCCATTATAAAAATAAAAATCATTATAAATGCTTGGTAAATATAGGTTGGTACATACTATCGTAGTTATCGTGAAACTATTATTAAATATTTATTCGCAATTAATATTTAAGGGTTTCTCAAATTACAATTTGATTTACGGTATTAGTTTTAATACCAAAACATTTTTAAGGTAATTTTTATTTATGGAAAATTATTTTAATTAAATAACAAAAACAGTGTAATACACAATTTGATCACTTATCATTAATCATTCTATTTAATTAGCTATAGTGCACAGTGGGGCAAAATCAAAATATTTTGGATATAACTCAGCCATTTGTAATAAATTCCTAAGCTTAATTTTTGACGGCGGGCTACCTATTCTCTAAAGTTGGGTACCTCGCACCTGAAAATACTTTTAGAGCTTGGAATTACTACAATTTAAAAAAAATTATACATGGACTTAAAGATTACCCCCGGGGGGTTTCAATTGTCACTGCAGTAGATTGCAAATGTTTTGACGCGGTTCACTCGGGGAAAATAGGGGCACCAGATGCTAGGGTTTCTGGAGCCCAAATCTGGAAGAATTCGTCTGTTGTTTTATAACACGGGTTCTCTTCGAGGCCCGACCAGTGCCCAAACGACTGGTACCACGGGTATCGGTGGCCCCACAGAGAGCCTATCCTCTCTGTGACCGGTTATTGGTGAGGTCCCCTTCGAAGGTACACGTGGTGGCTGTGTTTTAAGATCGATGTATGCAGGGTGGATGCATTGTTGATCAAAATGTGCTGTTGCATTCTCAACAAAGAAGTTGGATAGTCTCCAACCCCTAAGCAAGAGGTTAGAACATGGGTCCATGGCTTGCCATGTTTTAAAAATTGCTACTCACTGTGACTGTGCGACACAGCTAAATTTCGTATATCGTGCCTACACAGGACACGTTTTCGAAGGGGGCGCCTTCACTACACAGTGGGGGCGCTACGTCTTTATTTCACTCAGTGGTAAGACCACCGACGAGTAAGGGCCCACGGCTAGGTATCGACGTAAATCTTGATCACATCTGGACTTAAAGATTTAGTTAATATCTACTAAGTGATACATCAATCTATAAATTATGTTTTAAAATGAGCGAGTTATAAGCAATTTACAATTAATCTTTTTGATTTTTCGATACCCTGGTCCAGTTTTTTTAATATTGAAAACAATTTTCAGCAAATTTTTTGGAATTTTTTCTCTTATAATAATGTGGCAAAATTTCAAGGTTATATCTTTTCTGAGTTAAAAACTAGACGATTTTCAATTTCAAAACTTGTATTTTGTGTATTTTCAATCGTTTTTTAAATAAAAAAAAAATTCTTAAGGTATGTATATAAATTTTATAATTTTGTGTAAAGAGGTACTTTAATTTGACCTATTTTACATCGAAATTTTGAATTAAGCCTATAGTTATGTTCTAAAGAAAGGCTGCTAAAGTAAAACTATATATGAACTCCCAATTATTGCTGAAAGAAGTGTTTTATGAGCCCTAGTCCATATCGTCACCTAAAATGCAAAAGGCCGTAACTACTCAAAAATTCAAAATTTACTTTTTGATTGATTATGACGAACTTAACCGAAACACATCTACGCAACAAATTTTACATGTATACGTCCAAAAATAACGACTTTATTGGTGAAAAACAAAAGGCCGTAACTGCAACGTCAACTAAATCAAAAAGCCGTAACTGCACTTTTCCAAAAAAAAAATCAAAACAAAGTTGCCTTTGATTATCTTTCAATGTGTGTTATGTTTGTTTTCTAAGTTTGAATCTAAAATGTGGATATTAAGTTTTAAGTAGTCTTTAATTTATAACGTTTATTCCTTCTCCTGTAAAAAACTAAAAAGTGTAGTTACGGCCTTTTGCATTTTAGGTGACGATATGTAGACTAGAAAGTCAAAAGACTAAAAAACTACAATTTTGGAATTTTGGGTCTTTATATTGGGAATTGTGGAATTTCCTTTACCTTAAAGGTATAGATTTTTTTACTATTTAATTTTCGCTGACTAATTACATATCCACAGAAAACTCCATTTGAATCGTTCGAAAAATAAAAATGTTGTTGCATATTTAATATTTTTAGGCCCATTATTATAACTTGCCTTTAGCTAAAGTTAGGATTTTGTTCGAGCGATAAGTAGTTTTTCGTTATAATAATGAGGATAATGCTCATTGCTATAACTTGTCCTAAGAGCATGTGATACTTAAAAGTGGTTTTTAGCTTACTTTTAATACAGAAAAACTATTTATCGCTCCAACAAAATCCTAACTTTAGCTAAAGGCAAGTTAGAATAATGGGCCTTATTTTCATAAAATTAAACCATTTTTACCAAATTTTCGAAATTAACGAATTGTAAAAAAAAGATATAAAACAATGTATTTTTGACAAGACAAGCAAACAAAAGGAAAAAAGAGTTAGCTGGGCTAAATCATCCACCCCTCTACCTGGTATCATTTCGCCTTGTTTGATAAATATGGAAATACTCATATTTAAAAGCGTATTGTTTGTTAGTTTGTGGATCAATTCGTCTAACCCTATAGAAATGGCTGAGGTATTTCCAAAATATATTGATTCTGCCCCACTGTGCAGTAGGGCTAAATTCGATATAAAGAGTTTTAATACATAATTTTTTTTAATTCTATATTTTTCTGAGCCCTTATTCTTAGAATTAACCATATTGGGTAATTCCAAGTCAAATCAACCAAAAAAAAAATGTTTTCAAATTTACCACTCCCGATTTTATTGAAACTTTTTTATATTCGTTGACTCCCTGAATCCAAATATGATTTAAAAAAAAAATATAACAAATTTTTTTCTGATATTTAAAAAAAAAGTTTTATTAAAATCTTTGAGATATTTGAGATAATATTTTTTAAATTTACATATGTTTTTTAATGTGGCTTAGTGAGTACACCATAAAAATTTCAGAGTGGGACCATGGTGGCATCAGAAGTGATGTCAAAAAAACTACATATTTTTCAGCTTTAAGGAATATTTCTTACCTTTATTACCCAGTTTATTAAAAAATTTATATTTTTTCATCATATAATGAGTCAAAATTAAGTTTTTTTAATTCAACTTTCTATTATTCAACTTTCTAGAACTTATAGAACTGGATTTAGAATATATTTAATCCTCGAGCGCATATGCAAAAAAGCGACATTTTTCAATTTTGATAACTGTTTAGCGGAAAAACTGTAAGAGATAGAATTTTTTAAAAATCATATTTGGATTCAGCGAGTCAAAGAATATAAATAAAAAAGTTTTAATAAAATCTGAAGTAGTCATTTTGAGTGCCTTGTTGAATTGACGTGGAATTACCCTATTCATAAAAAAATATATTTTTGTTTTAATAAAGTGAAATTCTTTTATTTAAATTATCACTTGAGATAAATAAATGGTGCGAACAACTTTATATTTTGTTGCAATGAAATTAATTTCTTTTGTTTGTAATATTTTTTAGTTTTGTACATGGTTTATCCCACTATGATGCTGCACTATAAAATATTTGTATGTACATATGTATGTATGTATATTTTTGTACGCTGAAATTTATTTTTTTTTCAAAACAAACCTGTTGGCTTTAAATGCATGATTATTGCCAAACGAAATATATTTTTTTGTTGAGAACCATAAAAAATAAAATGACGCATTTTGATCAGGCTGCAGCAAATTAAATTGAAATAATTTTAAAATGCCTTTTTTGTTTTTATTATTAATCTTTTGAGTGGTTTGGGGACGTGCTTGCATAGGTGCTAAGCTAAAAATTGGTTTACACTAATAATTTGGTTGCTGCTAAAGGCCATGATTTACTATCATACTCAGTTGTATGATCTGTCAAAAAGAGCATGTGTGCTAAAAGTGTGATAGTGTGGATTAGAAATGTATGTGTTTGACAGACTTTCTGAAAGGTCTGTACGATTTTATAAACTTTTGAACATGTTCATAAAATAGTATTTTTCCATGCGATCAGAGTTTCAAAATCTTTTTTTTGTATGATAGTGTGGTATCTACAACTCTATTTTGGAACTATTTTATGAGTAGATAGTGAATCCTGGCCTTAATAGAATATGGTTTCAATTTGTTAGAGTGTTGAGCGATAATTATCAGAAACGCGTATGGAATTTAAGATATGACACGGGAAAGAGACAAGTAGAAAAAAACGGCTATTACTTCTCTTTCCCATTAGTTCTTTTTAGATTTGATTTTCGTGTTATTTCTGCCGCACAGAAATTAAACATACTTTTTATTTAATTTTGAATAAAATTTTAAATATGTACATACAGTGGGGAGCAGATGTAAGTACATGTTAGTATTTCTTCTATTGCTAGGTGCATAAAATAGTAATAAAAAAGCGGTTTCCAATTTATTTTAATTTTGTTATTTACTATTTAGTTCTTAACGAAACTGTTCTTAACACGAATTAAAAAACAGTAAGCAATTTAGAGAAAATTGGGTAACAACAAAATAACTCGCATGTACTCAGTTTAACTCATACTTGATCTCAACAATGAAATTAATAGAAAAATTTCAAATTTACCGTTATTTTAATATATCATCTTGAGTTTTGTTAATAACACCTTAGTTTTAAAGTGTATTTGAATAACTTCATATACCAAAAAGTTTTGGTTTTTTATTAAAAACTAAAAGTTAATATTTTTTAAAACAATGAAGAAACTATGGCGCACCGTAAAACATTCGATTGTACATACATACATACATACATACATTCATACATACATATGACAATAGAAGGCTCTTCTTCATCTAATTTGCCAATCAGTAGTTATTAAAGTCCTAAAACGGCGAAATTCGGCTAGGGGCTGAAAAACTTATGGGATCGCCCGCCTTATAATGATAAAAATGAGAGCTGACAAGTCTTAAACGGCAAAGGAAGCTTCCATAGAAAATAAATAAATATGTTGGACGATGGAGAGCAAGAAGAGCGCTACACAATATTGGACAACTCGCAGCTGTGAAGAAACCTAAACCTCCATTGATACATAAAAATAAATCGACACGTTAACAATGCGCCATACACCAGGAAGATTGGACAGTTGACGACTAGAAGAGCGTAATGTGGTCAGATGAGTCCAAATTAAATCGATATCAGTATAATGGTAAACAGCATTACTGGCGCCGACAACAGGGCACAAATCAACGACACCATATTAAGCAATTGCTCAAACACGTCGGGGGAAACAATATAGTGGTGTTGTTTTACATGGTGGCATGTTGGTCCATTGCAAAAAATTTATAGCGTCATCAGAAATATCGAAGAGCTCCACGTAATTTAATCGAGATGCGGCAACGAGTGCACCTGGAGTTGCAGAAAATCGAAATTAAATTATTTAAAAATTGGTTGAAAGTATGCCCACACCAATTAGTGTATTACAAAATAAATGGCTACGGAACAAGTACTAAAACCCAAAATATTTTAAATGTTACCAGAAAGTGCAAAATTGAGTACATATGTAAGTGCTATTTTTTATATATTTTGATTTTTCTTGAATATGTAGTAGTATATGTAGTAGGTATTTTGATTACTTTTAAAAACATTATTTTTAACAATTCTTATTACAATTGGCGACGGCAATAGTAAACGACGTCAATTTTTATAGTTTGTTGTAAATCGGTATTACCTTTGTCAATATTGCCATATATCGATGACTGGCAACATGTGTTTGGTATTTTGTAAGGAAATGAGAGGTTGATGTTGCCGTAAATTGGAAATGTATATAAACATAAATATAAAATATTACAAAACAAAAAACATTTACATTTAAGTTATTTGCTCAAATTGAAAAATACTCTATACGGGTATAATACAGGGGCTAAAATTTATTATGCGTTAACCATCAAAAGGGCCACATTGCTGGCATCCTTTGTTTTTGCATGTATTATATTGAATTTCATCCATAGTGGTCCAAGTTCCCTCTCCGCATTACTTAGAGTAAGATAAATAAATTTATATTTTAATTTTTGAACTTTTGTTTTATTTTATACGTTTATTATTTCCATAAACCTTTTTTTACCGAAAACATTAACTAAATCCAACACACATATCTAATATTTTAACCAATATTAGATGTGTGTTGTATTTTATTAACATTATCGATAAACAGGCAACGTCGTCACAACATTGGTAGGGAATACCAAATTAACATTGATGTTGTGTTAAAGTGAGGTTGCCTCAAAATTATTACTTTCATTATTACTATTTTTATGCGTCTACAAATGCAGAAAATACAAACATGTACTCAATTCTGTTCCCTGCTGTATATGCATTTTTTGATACGATCTTTGTTTGGAGTTTTTTTTTTTTTTTGTACATTGAAAAACTCTATTTCCATACCACAAATGGTTAAATCTGAAGATGAGCGAGTGACCTTAATTTTTGTCACGATTACATACTTAATTCGCCACTTGTGAGTGCTTAAAAAATATATGTACTACAATTGTATTGATAACTGTAGAGATAAAAAATAAATTAATAATAATCTTATCTTGTTTGACAAACTTATAGGAAATTTTCTACTTATATAACGTGCAGAAAGCTATAGAAAAAAGTAGTGTGAGCAATTACAAAATTTTCTTTCCCCGAGTGCAACCCAGCAAATTGTTGCCTTTCCCATTTTTATAGATATTAGCGATATCAAATTTTATTTTGCTCATTGGAAAAATAATAGTTCTAAGTCGTCTCAAGTGTTTTTTAAAAAATTGAAAGAAAATTATGGCAAATTAGAACATGCACTTAAATAAGTATTCGCCAGCTATAACTACATGAACAAATTAATATCATTTTTCTGCCGGCATTATATGTAATTATATCTTGTTCAAATCGATGGCTAGTGAAAAAGGGATGTAATATAATTTTATATATTTATATAAGACCTACATACATATGTTACAACATTCTGAGCAATTGCCCAGAGACCTTAGATATCTGCAGCACTATAAAAGTATCCTTAAATTATATGTTGATTACTTAAAAGAAAGGCTAATTTGAACAAAACATTGTCAGGACGCTGACGATGTCGCGAGCACTGCTAGTTTCAATAACGAAAGCAGTTATTTTTTCATGTGATTTATATTTGCTTTTTTTTGTTTGTTTGTTCTATTCTACCATTAAAACATATCGATATCAGTATGTATATTTTTGCACTTCCCATCGCTACTTTTAAACTAAATTGTTTTAGAGCGGATTTTTAGGTTCGAGTTTAAACTCAAGTTTCTGTTTTATTTAGCTTATCTTGTACTTAATTTAATTCAATATTAATTGAAGGTTATGTTTTCAAGTGGTAGTTTAAACCTTGCAGTATTTGCATTTATTTGTAAATGTCAAAATTTGTTTCAAAAAGAAGAAATTTATAGTATTTACTGCCTATTTCACAGTGTCACATGAACTAGTTCTCTTTCGCACAATTACATTTAAAACAAAAACAACATTTGAAAATAAGTTTTTGTTTTAAAAGTAATTGTGCGAAAGAAGGAATTCATATGACACTCTGAAATAGGCAGTTAATATAATTTACAGAAACATCCACATGCTTTTTGTTATTGGTTAAATGTACGACAGACGCCAAAAGTGGTAATTAAAATATCACATCCTACAACTAAATACACTTCTTCCTTCCCTTTTCTGGTAGTATTTTGTATTTTTTTTTTTTTTAATATTGAAATATTTTTTTTTAAGTAATTAAAATTTTATAATTATATTTTTTAAATTTTAAAAAAATAAACAAATTTTTGACAGCTGCCATGCACAAAAAAAGTAAAACAACAAATAATTAACTTCGCAGTGCTACCATCTAGTGAAATAGATTCGCCTTGTCTTGTCCATTTTATACGTTTTTATTTTACTTATGTATAGTTTTGTGTGTGTGCTTTTATTTCATGTAAGTTTAAACCACCAAAGTTGGCCCCTAAAAAAACGATATTAATGGGCCAATGTGCAGCCACCAATTGTATTGAAGGTACATACATACATATATCGATTTGTTAGCGATCTTAATAATAACTCTAATAAAAGGATTTCTTATTTAATCTAATGATGAAACTCGTCGTATAAAATTATGGGCATATAAGCGCTGCTTGGTCGTGAATCAAATCATTCACGTACACATCCCTATCCAAATCTGTGTTATTATAAAATAATGCAATTGATAATGTTCTTACAAGATAAATAATAATTACACAAATATTGTTTTTCATGATGGTTATGTTATTAGTAGTACTATTTGTTGTTGTATTATCTTGCTAATTAACAAATTTAAGTTTAATAAAATTAAGTTCGAATGCATACATATACAAACATATTTTGTAATAACTCAAAGCGAATAAAAATGAAAACAAGAAAAAATTTTAATGTTTTTTTTAATTATATTACATAAATATTAAATATAAAATATTTAATTACCACCTCAGTTATGTAGCCTTTGCCGGTTTGTTTCCGTTTCCATTTCATATTCAATTTCGACTTTAGGTTTTTTAATGCGTCTTTTCGTTTTACCAGCAGACACTGCTGAAATACCATTTGATTTCGATTTATTCTTAGAGATAGCAGTGCTGGCTGATGTTTTTGTTTTGGTAGCTGATTTAGGGGGAGCTCGAACGAATGCGCCGACAGTAGTATCCTGGATTTTATGCAAATAAAAGTTTAAGATTTAAAAACAAAATAAGCTTTTTTTAAAACACAATTCATTTAAAACTTTTTTGATTGTTAAAGTGCTTTTCATAAAAATGAACTTGATTACTTGTAATTATTTAAAGAGTGGCCATGATTTTTTTTTTTTTATTTTCATATTTTCTTTAATAGCACTAAACAAAAAACACGTTTGTAATAAGTCTTACGATATCAAACTATTATATTGGTAATTAACTATGTTTGGTTTTTATATTT
The DNA here is from genome assembly GCA_949628195.1 of Phasia obesa. NCBI lineage: Eukaryota > Metazoa > Arthropoda > Insecta > Diptera > Tachinidae > Phasia > Phasia obesa. The sequence goes on from OX451218.1 coordinate 87,059,762, forward strand.
TATCTCTTCAAACACTTATTATCTTTTTTACATTATTGTGGCTTTTAGTTATATACATATTTTATCTTAACCCAGAGAGGAATAATTTATAATCAAAACTATAGAAAAATACCCGAAATAGAAAAATAAATTACAAAATATACGATTATACGATGTCAAACGCGCCAGACTAACTGTTTTTGTAATCTTGAATCAAATTCTTTACAACTCTCAATTAAAAAAAAACTTATTTTAAACAGCACAAATTAATTATTAAAATGTAAACTAAATAAAACAACACACAGACTGCGATTTAAGTGGCAAATAATAACACAATATTAATAGTGGAGAAGGTAATTTATGTAGATATAATAATTGGTTTGTTAGTGAGTCACAAATGAATAGTAGTTGTTGTTGTACTTGTAACAGCAGCAACAGCAGAACAATCAGTATTTTCGGACGACAAGATAAACATTTATTTTATTAACTATTTTTCAAGTCAACATAATTTAATCCCCTTGGCCAATTGCACGATGATACAGCTGTGTCTTTTGTGATTGAAAGCAGATTCTTAAGAGAATTGATTCTATTTTCGAATTATTTCTTTATATTGGTATATGAACAAATTAAAAATCGAAATTCTAAATTTAATTTTTTATTTATTTTTTTTCGTTTGGCTCTAAATGAATTTGTTACAATATAATAAATCGAAAAGTCAAAATCATATAAGAATTAAGAATTGAACACAAGTCTGTAATTTAGTTTTGTATTACCAATCAATTTTTATTTTTGAAAAATAAAAATATAAAATCGTACTATTATTATACAGAGAGCCCCCAGTTTTGTTCACAATCAATGTTATAAAACCAGTTTTTGATTAATATAAAAGCAGGGTTTTCCTTTTTCGATTTTTTAAACCAAATTAAAATAAAACAAGTTTTATAAAATCACAATTTTTCGAATGATTGGGAAACCGAGTTTAAAAATATGTCGAATATTTGGTAACTCTACAATCAAACAAAAACTCAAAAGTGCGACTATTTCAGTAGCTTAAGTAGGAAGTTTTCGGTAAATAATAATGAGAATGTGTATGGAATTATATAAATTAAAAACTTGAAGAAAGCGACAAACGTAATTTGTGGATCAAATTTTATTCTTAATAAATCTTGAAAATCGGCAGAGCGTGGCTCGAACTCGCAAGCGTAGATCTCTATACTACCCTTAAAAATTTAACTCTTTATTAAAAATATCATAAATGAGATTTAAGCATCTCCTTTATTGTCCAAATTTTCCTATGGAGTTTTATGTATTTAAAAATACAAAATAACAATCGAAACAGAATGTCTGAACATTTTGTTTAACTTACCTCAATATCTGATCCAGCACCATTTTCATCGCCTGACATATAAAAATCGCTATCAACTTCGACATCCTCTTTTTCGCCTGATTCACTTAAAGCATCTTCGTAATCACTATTACCTTCATCATTATCATCATCCAACTCTTCTTCCGAATCAGCTTCAACAAATTCTTCATCCAATAGCTCTCTTCTCAATTCCTTTTCTTCATTTTCATCGTTTATTTCATGTTCCAGCTCTTGTTCTTGTTCCATATCTTCTTCAGCCTCATCATCTTCAATTTCTTCGGCTTCTAAAGCCTTGTTGAATGCCGTTTGAGAGAAATTGTAAATATCTTGGTATGTACCACGCTTCAAACGTTCCATAAGTTCCTTTTCAATGTGATTTTCAATCTTGGCCGCAATCAAAGCCTTTTGTTCTCTTCTTGTTTCACGTCTTTCAATTTTACGTGACAAAGGTACTATTAATTTCTGACGCCTCAGCTTTAATTTACGCATGCGTATTAAGTATTGTGTGATTTTTAAAAATCTTTGTTTATTTTTGGCTATCATATATTTAGGCCAAAATACTAGATTTTCATTTATCTGTTGTATGGCCTTCTCAAAGTTTCTGGACAGTTTTACACGTTCCCACATTTTGCTGGGCATATGAGCTCTTTCGGCTGTTTTCATATATAAATAAATGATACCCTTTTCTTCCCGTACAGTTGCATATTGTGAATTAGCCAAGGGACAGGTGCGTCTTGTGCACATACCCGTTATGTTGTATTCATTGCGACAAAAGGTACGTGTATCAGTTCTACAAATGTGGAGTTGGAATTGTCAAGAATTGAACTTTTATGGTTACGATTCCAAATAATACTTACTTGACTTTGTGCGAGCAAAAGGTTTTATTGATAATGCTCCAAACGACCTAAATTTAACAGAAATGTATTTTTAATAAACACCTAAATAGTTAAAATGTTTATTTACTCACATCATCGTGCTGCATTTCGTTTTATTAATTCAACAATTTTAATAGAAGAAAAAATTAAAAAAACACTACACGTGCAACTTCAATGTTTTTAAAATAGTTTCTCTTTGACATTTTTGTGAGTGTGTAACATCTCTCTTTTTCTTTATTTTTATTTGACGACGTTGCATTTTTCAGTCTTAAAACTTTCAAAAAAGTAGTATTTCTATTTTGTGTCTACGATGACATGTTCAACTGAACAATTATATTAACGCATGTTATTATTTTTGTTTATTTATTTAATCATATTGTATTGTTTTAATTATATGTTTATAATAAAAATATAATAATATGAAAGCATCATAGGCCTAAAAAACTTGTATTGCCTAAGTAAAACACCTGAATATTTTATAATTCAAGTAACTAACTGCGATTAATATAAAATATATATACATTCATTAAAGAACACTAATTATCCTAAAATAAAATATACAAAGATATATTTATATAAAAAATTAGTTCATAGCAGGGACTGTGAATAACAGTTATCAAAAAAATTAAACTCAAAAACTCTTTATGTTAGAGTCAACGGAGATATATACTATCATATATTAATAGATTTGTATTGACCAAAGAGAACCCGTATTGACTAGCTCTTTCAGAATCTACAGTGATCTTAAAGAATCGATCTAATATCCATAGTTAAGATTTATTTTTTTTATTTATTTTCAATAACCTAGCCTCTTGGCCATAATCGGTTACAATATTCTGCTTACATATTATTAATAATTAACAAATATTGTAATAAATTTAAATAAAAAGCTAAATTTAACAGTATAAAAATTAAAAAAAAATAATTAATAATGAAATTAATAACAGAAAAATAAACGATAATAGAAATAAAAATAACGAAAATAATTATTCTCAAAACAAAGTCTACAATAATGCCATGTGTGCTTATGTGTGTGACAGAAATTTTGGCAAATATATTGCGAAATCACATTATCAATATGAATAAAAAAAAAACGGATTGTACACAAATTCCGAAACTTATTTTAAAAACTATTTTATTGTATTTAACCTTTTTTAGTTAAATATAAATGGGCTCAATTAATAAGTGCCACTATAATTCGAAACTTATTAAGAGAAGTGTAACCAAGTCAATCGAATCGTTTCATATCTAATTACGTAAATGACACAAAGAATTAATAATTAGCTTCATCAATCGATTCAGTCTGGAAGGTACTCCATATCTTGTATATCCGCTCCGACCTGTTTTAAAAGTCTCCAAAATCAGAGAACAGCTGCGAACAAGTTGTAAGCATACCTCATAAGAAACATGTTTACTAATAAGGGCCAATTTTTGACTTCGTATTTCTCTTTAAGTTTTATTTAAATATGAAAAATCGTTTTTCGACACGCACTTAAATGGCCACTCTTGTGCATTTTCATTATATTTAAGTTTTGCACATAACCATATATTTTATCAGCTTGATTTTGCCCATGCATGAAAAAATGTATGCCCATTGACAGTATTTTTATTATTTTACACAAATTAATTAAAATATATTGATTCCTTTCTGTAATAATATTAATATTACATGTATTTCAATAATTTTGCTGTTTTAAGTACATTTTAAGTATTTTTTATGTTTTTGGTATTTTTTGTCTGCAAAAACAATGAACTTTTTTTTGTTGAACGGTTGTTGTTGTTTTGATATGTTGTGGTTCTACCATATTTTTACCACAATTAAGTAAGAACATTTAAAAAAGATAGAAAAACTAAAACTGTATTTAAATACAACTTAAAATTAAATGAAAATTAACTAAATTCGAAATTAAATACGAAGTCAAAAACTAGACCCAAGCATAATATGGCCACGTTGTACGAAAGATATCTTTCCTCGGTTAACATTAATAGAAAGGCATCATTTTTACAAAGAAACTTTTCTAAAACTTTAAGAATTTTGGCTGAAGTGTTGTAGACTGACATTGTTATTTTTTATATTGTTAATGGTGATTTTTATATTGCAGACTTTATAGATACTTCAAATACTTTAACTGAATATCGAAAACAAAAAAATTTATAAAGACCTATTTTATTTATTTATTAGGGGTATATTAAAAAACTGTATATGAACAATGTGGGTTTCTGGCCCATTACACTATATATGATGATTTTATATTTTATTTAGAACATTTGCAGTTTCCAGCCATTTTGTTAACCAAAAGACGTAAAATTAAATTAAAGGTGTTTTAACGATTCAAAAAACCCCCCACAGAAATTTATGTTTACAAAATTATTTTTCTTTCACCTCATTTAACATGCTACGTATTTTCAGCAACCCTGTTAATTGAGTATAAAAGTACCGGTTCAGAGGTGAGTTTTTTCACTCTCAAAATAAATGTCAAAAAGCATTGTGCATTGTTGAGAAATTTACAAGTGACAAGCGTGCGGCGGCATTTTTATATACATATTTTTTATAATATAAAACTTTTAAAAGTGTAAAATATCAAAAGTAAATCAGTGTTTAAGAAAGTTATTCTTTTTAAAGTGCAAAATGAACAACAATATTTTACTATCAATGGCCATGAGCATTATACCAATGCTGGCCATTGGTTTTGTTCTAATATTAATAATTTATAAAATTTATATTAAAATACGGTGAGAATCATATTTAAATGTTACTGAGTGCTAAAAAAAAATCAGTAAATTAATTTGTTGCTAAAAATTCGAAAATACTTTATTCGCGCCATTTTATTTGCTTTTCACATAATATTTCTTGTTTTCTATTTATAGTTCACGTTTTAACGTCACTGTCAATTGTTGGTTTTGTAATCAAAATACTAAAGTGCCCTATTTAGAAGCAAACAGATGGAACTGCCCTTCATGTGAACAATACAATGGTTTTGACAAGAATGGCGATTATAATCGTGAAATATATGAACAATTAGACTGCAGCCGCTACTCTGAACGTTTCAATGTTTCTCAACCGCTAGAAAGTTTCATGCAACAGCCTTCCCAGAATGGTTTTTGCGACGAATGCAACGAAGCTCAACGCTTAAAAGTGGAAAAATTGGGCCAGTTTGAGCCAAAAAATGATTCCCATTGGAATGAAGAATTAAAAGTCTATAAGTGAGTATAACAAATTTTTGAAAGTTATTCCTGCATACCTACATTTTTTTTGCACAAACTAAACATGTTTAAAGAAACATCTGTTTGTTTAGATTTTTTACTTTTTACCTGACTACTAGGATACAATTTTATACCTACCTGATTTTATTTGTTTAATAATATCTGTTAGAATATGTTTACCTCGAAAGAAAAAACATTCAGGTAAATTAAACTAGGTGAGTTACAAATAAGAAAAACTTTTAAGGAAAATTCTTATGCTTAGATCAGACGAGGCAAATGGTAAAATTCCTTTACGAAATATTTACTCAATATTTTGGATGCGTATAAAATATAAATGATTTAAAATATATTAAATCATCATATGATTGCAAGGGATAAGCGAAAATTATCCATTTTTAAGGTTTTGTACCCAAATAATACCAATGGGACTCTATTAATATCGCTGCTGTCGTCTGATCGTCTATTACACCCTATAGGAAGAAGGTCGCTGTAACAATAAACAATGAATCATAAAAGTATGCTTTATAATATTTAAATTAAATAAATTTAAACATGCTGGGTGGTCCAAATACTAATAAAAATGAAACTAAACTTTATTTAGGTATATTCAAGGTGTGATTAATTTCGGTCGATTTTGAGAAATATTTCTGAACCCATTTCTTAACATTTGGGTTTAAAAAGTATACCAGAAGATAAAAATCAAACAATAATTAGGAATTTAGATAAAAATTAGTAAAAACTAATTTTTATATAAAACAACAAAATTGTTTTCCATCACATACCTGATTATGTTTCTTTTGAAAATAACGAAAATTCTCATTATTTATGGAACACGATACCGTTCATGCTGCTGGCTTTGTGCTGTCTGTAGAATTTTTCCAGATTTGACGGTTTCTGGTTCTCTCAAGAATGACTCGTATGGTATTAGCCTTATAGGTCGTTTCTGGATGAAGATGATGAGAGTGTGCTTCTTTTTTTAATTTTTATGATTTTTACAATTTAAAATGAACTTTTTAAATACGTATTTTTTTATTTGTTTTATTTTGGCCAATAATATATGTATTTTAAGATTTATTTTACAAATTTGTTTTTCTTTCGTATTCTAGATCCAAATTGGAAGACCAATATCGTCTTTGCTCGACCTGTGATCGTCATTTAAACAAAGTTCTAAGAGAAAAGAAAAAAATGGTGCTTGGTTCTAAATTTTTGGACTTCATCATCAAAGGAGCTGAGAACCTAAAACAACCACATCTTAATCAAATTCAACATATCAATCAACAGAAGAGAAAACATAGAATACGTTTTCTCATCATAATTATGTCATTAATTAATTTATATTGTCTTATCAGCTCAACGCCATCATTAAGCAAAGATCATTTTATAAAATATTTAGGAGAATCCTTAGGACATTATTTATTTTTAATTGCATCTCATTTTTTAGCACTATCTAAGGTAATGTGTTCCTATTTGAATGTCATCAAACAGCATGCTGTGGTTACCAGAATTTCGTTATTTTCTCGTACTCTCTTCATGATGATCATGTATTCGATGGGTTTAAAAGTGACGCATTTAAATATTTTCTCTTTATACGTCAGTTTATGTCCATTTTCCATCTTGGCTTTGGCTTTTATGCACAATCTTGTTGATAGTTTTCGCTTAACCAGATTTACGAGTATGATGGTAATTTGGAGTTTGATTGCTGGTGGCTTAATTGATGAACACTGGATAACTTTTACTCCGCAAATATTGATGGTGAGTTTAAAGATACAATTTAATTTTATGTTTTATAAATAATTGATTTTATTTTTATTGCAGTTAATAACTTCCTTTTTAACATTGATTATGGCCTATACTTCAAAGCCTGACCCTTCTCCTAAGCTTCATGACAACAGCTCTAGTAGTTTTCATAAAATTTATTCCGAAGATTATCTAAGTGATGATGATTCTATGAGTATATTGAGTCAACACTTGAATGGTAGTTCTGTTTCTATGCGAAGTGTACGTTCAAATAAATCCTCTCCTTTAATACAAACCAAAATATCACCTCGCTTAGCCAGGTCCCCTTTTACTTCCTCGGCGTTTTCTCTTCACCAATTACCACGTACTCAACTATCACCCAGTTCCAGTTTTCGCACTTATGCCGGAGAAGAAAATCAAACTTTAAGACCCATGTTTGCCACTCCAATGGCTAGGCCAGCTACGCCACGTCAAGCTTTATTTGCTTCTAACTTGGACTTGAGTTGTAGGGAACGACCGCTCTCTACTGTATTTGGTATGAATGCTTCGGTAGCAAACTCTACTTTGCTAAACAACTCTATTACCGACGCAAACAAGTCAAATAATGATGCCTCATTTTATACAGCCGCCAATAATAGTGCCAACACTTCTATGTTTGTTAAAAATAATCATAATTTTGTTGCTCCCACAAGCCATTTCGGACTGCATTCTCCATTTTCTGTCTCAAGCAGTGCTGTGTACCAGCATCAGCAACATCAAAACCAAAGGCATACCCATCGTAAATTAATTTCTCCCACCAGATTTGGTGCAAATAATTTAAACTCCTCTTGGTTATCAGGGGGTTACTTCAATCAAAGACAGTCATTGGCTGAAATTCCACGTACTGGTTTAATTATGCCAACAGCTCAAACCCAATCTCTTAGAACACCCATGGAGGAATGTTTATCGCGATCATCTTCACACTCTTCAGGGTTTGAGTCACAAAATGGCAGACTCAATGGAAACATGTCGCGTGAAAATTCATTGGGTCCCGACTTAAATGTTGGCTATCATCAAAAGGCTTTTACCACCGATAATCTTACTAGTTTCCAGCCCATTGATTCACCAGGTCCGGCGACACTTTTACCCAGACCTTCTCTGCTATCCAGTCCCTCCTTAAATAGTTACTCCCATGAAAATTCTAGCATTTGGAATCAATCTAACTTTACACATAGGTGCACTAATAACAATTCAAATTTCACTAGAAATTCTGTAGATTCATTTAATTTACGTAAAATAAACGAGGAATTGCCCTCCATTAAGAGGGGCGATCTGTTACAAAAATGGAAAATAGGACAAACAATTTCATAATCTCTTCAATCTTTAACTCATATACCATAGGTAATTCTAAGACTTTTATAAATTAATTAATTTTTTTACTTTTGTTTCATTATTATGTATTTACTAAATAGCATTTAAGGCTAAAAAACAATTGTTAATATAATATTTTATTTCCCCAAAAATATATTTGTACATGAAAATATTTACCAAATATTTTTGTATTTATTCATAGTTATTAAAAGAAAACATTTAACTTTTATTAACAAGAAACAAACTAAAGCGCTGAACAGGTTAACAAAAAAAAGACTAATGTTATTTTTTTTAATATTGAAATAAAAATTAAAAAAAATACAATAAATTAATACTAAAAACAACAAAGGCATTTTTGCTTTGTATTTTATTTGGCGACCCAGTGATTTATACAGCAAGAATTTTTATGCTTAACTGTCTTTAAACATACAATTCTATTCGTAATTGAACTTACGTTTAAGACATCACTAACTCATCGAAGCTTTTTTGCTTGTCTACAGAAAACACCCAGAGTCTTTGGCGGGAATCGAACCCGCAACCTCCAGAATGATAGACTAGCGCGCTACCAATCGGTCTATCGAACCCTGCAACACAAACTTTTTTGTAATAATTCGCATAACTTCTGTTTAGATGAAAAAATCGATAGATTGATACTTACAATCGCAGGCCTAGAGCGTCTAGCCATCTAAGCCAGTGGCTTCGTAATAACGGTCATGGACACAAGATGAGCTCAATGGTTTTTAATTGCTCTTCATCATGGCACATCCTACAGAAATCTGATGTAACGTTAACCAATCTACAGGTTCTTGCTCTAACGGCGCAGTGGCCAGTGATCACATTATAATGACCAGAGTCTTTGGTGGGAATCGATCCCACAATCCAGCCTGCTAGAGTGGCATACTATATACTAGCCTACCGGTGAACCCAATTTTAAACTAGTGTTTTTAATGATAATTGTATAAAAATTTTATTATTTTGGTAACACGACCAAGAGCCTTCAATAACTACTGAAGTTTGTTGCGGGTGAAAAAAATTCAGTTTTTTTTTTTTTTTTTTTTAACTCTAAATTTGGTTGGCGGAATAATCGTATTCACAAATTGCCAGGGTATACTCCATTAGCCTCCTTCAGGATCTGTTGCGCGACCTATACCTTCGTATAGGAAGTCCCAAATTCAGCTTCGATTAAAATTTGTTAGGTTATACACGATAACCAAAACGATTGCACATGGTGATTAAAGCAAACACCAATAACGGTACCGCAGTACAGCTATTCGAGGAAGCCAATCAGCCAGTGCGAGAGTGAGCCGCAAACCACTCGAAGGCCGAGCAACAAGGACGGCCTGATTGACTTTAAAAGATAACGACAATGACACGCGAACGATGTTCCCCAACCCAGAGCTACTTTACGACTGCAGTTTTTATTTTATGCTGAAAATTTCGCCCTGTGTATGTTCTTTGTTGATTGTAAAGTTTTTTTTTTTTGTTGTTAGATTCTTGATTTGTCTTTTATTGGAGTAGTAATTTGTTTTATAAACTGTTTGTTTTACAAATTATTTTTTTGTTTTTAGTTGTTTTGTTTAGCCTTGTTCAGTTTGACTTAGCTTTGTTTGTAGATTTTATTTTTGTTTCTTTTGGTATTCCTTTTGTTTTCTGACCTGTAGAATAAATGTTTATTTACATACATATATAGATTTCTATTTATTCTTAATTGTTTTTGTTTACTTACCTTTATAGTATAATGTTTGTTATGTCCACTGAAATATAAAAGAATAATAATTAATTTGTAAAAAATATCCTTACCTGTTTGTTTACATATTCTTCATGTATAATGGATCTGTTTGTAAATGTTGTTATTTTGTACAGTGTTGTATTTCGCACTAATTTTGTAGTAAATAGCACAGGGTTGAATTTCATTCAAAAATTGAATGTTACAATTCAGGTTGATAAAACTGAAAACAAAGCAAAAAAGAATAGCCCGCTAAAATCCTAAATACTAAAAAATATGGCGAATTGGCGGGGTAATAAGAAGGTATATATATAGGAACTTTCGGATTATGAAACAAGGATAGAGTATTGTATAGGCAAGAGATATAAACGAGATTAAAAGTGAAAAAGAAGTGGTCAAGTGTAAAAGTTGCGGGAGTTGATTTTAAATTAAAGTTGAACTTCAAAGTACATAATTTAATTTAATAACGACAATTTAATAAAAAAAAACTACTAATTAAATTATATAAATTATTGTAAAACAAAAACGTGAGTTCAATATGGTGGTAAATACGATTTTTTTTTATTTGAACATAGTTTTTGTTTTTAGCTGGCTATTTTCTCGGGAGGTGAAGTTACAGAGAATCGTCGAACCTACCCTTATGCATCAGCAGCAGAAAATAGCCAGGTAAGAGTTTTATTGCTAATGAGTAGTCTGACAGAAATAAGAAATCCTAAGTGATTATAAGAAAGTTTGAATTGGAAGGAAAATAATACTCCCGGGACGAAAACCTGCCGCATGATTCCAAAATTAATAGGCACAATAGTTTGGCCGCAAAAATAAAATTAAATATAGGTTTTTAAGTGAGAACCCAAAAAAAAAAAAAACAATTTAAATTAGAAAAAAGTAATGTTAAGTGTAGTTGTGATTTTGTGGAATCAATTTGTAAGAATCTCGTTAAATGTATTAGTGCGTGTGTGTTTCTTTTTGGTTAAGTTACATGTGTCCCTGACTTGTCGCGAGAAAATGTATATATATAAATATCAGTGAATATTAGTTTCATAATTAGAGCTCAAGTTAGTCACGATAAGAATTTATGAGTGATAGTTACAGCCAAAATTAAATATACATCTCAGGGAGCTCTCTTAGATGAAAAAAATATTTTTTTTGTTTAGAAAGAAAACTCGATTGATTTAAAAAAGGATAGCTTGAGGACTAAAATTATAAAAAAGAAGAATAAATAAGAAGTTCAAAATATTTTATATATATATACATATTTCATTTAATTTTTTTTTTATTGTATTTTATAATTATTATTTTTTTTTGTTTTTATTATATAACTTATTTTATTTTTTTTTTATTTACATACATAAATTTTTATATATTTGTGTTTATTTGAATTTTGCGTTTTCATGTATTTAATAAAAATTTGTAATTTTTGATTGATATGTAGATTCTTTCTATGATAATTTAGTAAAGGAGAAGACAATGATGGAGAGGTAAGAGGAGAAGTGGTTAAGTGTCTTTTTTTTGTGGGTCGTAGAGCAAAATTTTAAAGGAAGTGCTGCGACATGGTTGGGAGGGCAAACGAGACGACCATCTGTCTCGGGGTTCTTTGTGTGGTGTAGTTTTTGTAGTGTTAATTAGTTTTGTTTTCTGTCTTTTTTATTAGTTCGGATACGCGGCTGGCGAGAAGGGTTGGGACCCCCTGAAGAGTGAAAAATAAGAGCTAGATGGAAACCTCGCCAGTCCAACCGGTCCGTAACAATATGGCGCCCAAAATAAATGTGACAACTGAAGATGAGTTTAAAATAAATTAAAGTCATCTTCAGCTGTAAATAGTATTACATGTATAACACCTAAACATGTGGCAATAGCCAACTAATTCTTTTTTTCAATAGCCAAGAATGGAGCCCTAACAGCATTGCAGGAGTTGGTCCATGTAGCCGCTCCAGGACGAAATGGATGTGTTGTATGTGGATGGAACTCCTGGATGTTAAGTAAGGCCAAGAAGAATCAATGGGAATGAGTGCAATAGCTTGAGAGTGACCCCAATGCGTCCCCAAATGTATTGTATTCGTTTCTTTATGTTGTGATGTTGTAGAGTTCAGTTTTTGAGTCATTGATAGTGTTGGATGTTGTGTAATGTCTGATAGCCTGTCGGATCATGTGTATCTCGAAGTGTGTAGTATCAGCGTTATATATGTTCAGTCCTGTGAGTGATTTCGTGTAATTTTGTTTTAGTTTTGTTTTTATGCCACACAAAGAATCGGTAAAATTTTTCGTTGACCACTTCGCATCCGTCCATCATTGCCTTAACCAAAAATTTAGATTGATTGTTGCGTGTATTTTTGCATGAGTTTAATTTATATTTGTGTTTTATTATTTTTAATATTTATTTAGTCTGATTATTTATTTATATGCCTATTTAATTATTTTAAATTATTTTTTTATTTATATTTGGAATTATTTATTTCATTATTTATGTATGTGATTATTTATTTATTTAGATTTAATTATTTATTAGTTTTATTATTTGTTTAATTATTTATTTGTTGATTTATATTTGTAATTATTTATTTGTGATTATTTATTTTTTGATTTATATTTGTTTATTTGAATATTTTTGTATTTATTTATTTATTTATACATATACATATTTATTTATTTGTACACATATTTATTTATACATATATTTATTTGTACATATATTTTTTTATATATATATTATTTTTACTTTTGACTATTTACTTGTTTGATTATTTATCTAATTATTTATTTTATTTTTTTATCTTTGCATGCTTATATTTTATATTATATTTTTTTTTTATTATTTACTAATTTATTTATCTTGTGTTTATTTATTAATTATGTATTTATTAACTTATTTGTTTACTTATCTTTTTGTATATATGTATTTTTTATTTTTAGTATGATAAGTATTTATATAACTTTAGTTTTATTGCATGAGATTTATGTTTTTATGTTAAGAATTATTTGTAAAAAGTTTAGTTTCCCTTGAGTTATATTTCCCAAATTTTGTTTTCATTTTTTTTTCTTTTCTACACATACTAAAAAAATACATTGAATTGTTGTTTAAATAATTTTTGCATAATTTTTAGACACTGGTTCAAATTTTAATCTCTTGCCTTGTCAAATACTACTGCCTATTCGTAATGATTGCTTTTATTTTGATTCTTTAATTGAGGTGGACGTGTTTGCTGGGATATCTAGTAACTAATTGTTCAATATGGCCTGTGATATTATGGTTAATTAATCTGCTTAGAGCAATTTAGTCAACTTGTACAATATTAGATTAAGGAAATATCCGTGATAAAAAAAATCTGTGATATTAATAGTTAAGTTGTGATTCTCTATGTTTCGTTTAGGTTTAGTTGTTTAATAGTGCAATATAGGTTAAGTACCTTTGTTGTGCTAGTCAAAACGATGTAAACTTATGCTGAAAGGAGAAACCACAAAGTAATTATTCTTGTTATAGATGGATTTACAGAAAAAATACTTCCCGTCAGGTGAATCCGATGGATAACACTCAGAATTTTTGTGTTAATAAAAGTTCTTGAGGGTAGTAGCCAGAATTGGATGGTGAGTTCTAGGCAGGGACTGATTTTTATAGAGGTGGAACCCGTTAAGTACTTGACGCAGTTCATAGAACGTAGTTGTTAATCTTTTGTTGTTTGTTTGCCTCAAAAGGGCGTTCGTTTAACTTTTCCGGTACCTTATTGTACCCTACCGAGCACTACTCGGTAACAAGAATTATTAAGTTTTTTTTTTTAAAGGGTTGCCTCTACAATTTTCTTTCGCCTGAAAAAAAAATCGGAAGAGAGCTTTTGTCCAGAGATGGCTATATATTAGGTTCACTGTATCTATTAATGGCGAGGTTGCCTGAAATAATATAATGCACAGGTAAAATAATTAGTTTTTAATTTCTTAAAAGTATCATACATACTGTTTTTGCCCGGCTAACTCTATAGTAGAGAATGAGACTCTTTCTCGGGTCATGGGAGTTCCCCACGTTGGGCTTCGTAATAAAATTTTACCCCGCACACCGTTCCCTCTGGCTAGAGCCAGCGAAACCGGAGTTTTGTTGCGGGTGAAAAAAATTCAGTTTTTATTTTATGCTGAAAATTTCGCCCTGTGTATGTTCTTTGTTGATTGTAAAGTTTTTTTTTTTTGTTGTTAGATTCTTGATTTGTCTTTTATTGGAGTAGTAATTTGTTTTATAAACTGTTTGTTTTACAAATTATTTTTTTGTTTTTAGTTGTTTTGTTTAGCCTTGTTCAGTTTCACTTAGCTTTGTTTGTAGATTTTATTTTTGTTTCTTTTGGTATTCCTTTTGTTTTCTGACCTGTAGAAAAAATGTTTATTTACATACATATATAGATTTCTATTTATTCTTAATTGTTTTTGTTTACTTACCTTTATAGTATAAAGTTTGTTATGTCCACTGAAATATAAAAGAATAATAATTAATTTGTAAAAAATATCCTTACCTGTTTGTTTACATATTCTTCATGTATAATGGATCTGTTTGTAAATGTTGTTATTTTGTACAGTGTTGTATTTCGCACTAATTTTGTAGTAAATAGCACAGGGTTGAATTTCATTCAAAAATTGAATGTTACAATTCAGGTTGATAAAACTGAAAACAAAGCAAAAAAGAATAGCCCGCTAAAATCCTAAATACTAAAAAATATGGCGAATTGGCGGGGTAATAAGAAGGTATATATATAGGAACTTTCGGATTATGAAACAAGGATAGAGTATTGTATAGGCAAGAGATATAAACGAGATTAAAAGTGAAAAAGAAGTGGTCAAGTGTAAAAGTTGCGGGAGTTGATTTTAAATTAAAGTTGAACTTCAAAGTACATAATTTAATTTAATAACGACAATTTAATAAAAAAAACTACTAATTAAATTATATAAATTATTGTAAAACAAAAACGTGAGTTCAATATGGTGGTAAATACGATTTTTTTTTATTTGAACATAGTTTTTGTTTTTAGCTGGCTATTTTCTCGGGAGGTGAAGTTACAGAGAATCGTCGAACCTACCCTTATGCATCAGCAGCAGAAAATAGCCAGGTAAGAGTTTTATTGCTAATGAGTAGTCTGACAGAAATAAGAAATCCTAAGTGATTATAAGAAAGTTTGAATTGGAAGGAAAATAATACTCCCGGGACGAAAACCTGCCGCATGATTCCAAAATTAATAGGCACAATAGTTTGGCCGCAAAAATAAAATTAAATATAGGTTTTTAAGTGAGAACCCAAAAAAAAAAAAAACAATTTAAATTAGAAAAAAGTAATGTTAAGTGTAGTTGTGATTTTGTGGAATCAATTTGTAAGAATCTCGTTAAATGTATTAGTGCGTGTGTGTTTCTTTTTGGTTAAGTTACATGTGTCCCTGACTTGTCGCGAGAAAATGTATATATATAAATATCAGTGAATATTAGTTTCATAATTAGAGCTCAAGTTAGTCACGATAAGAATTTATGAGTGATAGTTACAGCCAAAATTAAATATACATCTCAGGGAGCTCTCTTAGGTGAAAAAAATATTTTTTTTGTTTAGAAAGAAAACTCGATTGATTTAAAAAAGGATAGCTTGAGGACTAAAATTATAAAAAAGAAGAATAAATAAGAAGTTCAAAATATTTTATATATATATACATATTTCATTTAATTTTTTTTTTATTGTATTTTATAATTATTATTTTTTTTTGTTTTTATTATATAACTTATTTTATTTTTTTTTTATTTACATACATAAATTTTTATATATTTGTGTTTATTTGAATTTTGCGTTTTCATGTATTTAATAAAAATTTGTAATTTTTGATTGATATGTAGATTCTTTCTATGATAATTTAGTAAAGGAGAAGACAATGATGGAGAGGTAAGAGGAGAAGTGGTTAAGTGTCTTTTTTTTGTGGGTCGTAGAGCAAAATTTTAAAGGAAGTGCTGCGACATGGTTGGGAGGGCAAACGAGACGACCATCTGTCTCGGGGTTCTTTGTGTGGTGTAGTTTTTGTAGTGTTAATTAGTTTTGTTTTCTGTCTTTTTTATTAGTTCGGATACGCGGCTGGCGAGAAGGGTTGGGACCCCCTGAAGAGTGAAAAATAAGAGCTAGATGGAAACCTCGCCAGTCCAACCGGTCCGTAACAAGTTTAAGATAATATAGTATGTGATGGAAAACGAATCGATTTTAAAACGATTTTGTTCAAGGTATATTTATTTTACTAGGTAGTGGCATGCCTACAACAAATACAACAATACAAGAACAACATGGCATTTTGTTGTTGCATTGTAGTTCGAAATATCAAAACACATATAAGAAAATTGAGAAGGCGTGTATGTATCTTATTGCTTTCTCACTTCTACACTATAAAATTTCTAAACACATTCAACTTTTGACATGTCGAACTACTAAATCGGCTGGGCGGACGACACTACCTAGTACGATAAATATACCTTGATTTTGTTGTTTTGTATAAAAATTAGTATTTATTAATTTTTAAATTTTTTTAATTCCTTATTGTTTGATTTTTATCATCTGGTATACTTTTCAAACCCAAATGTAAAGAGATGGGTTCAAAAATAATTCTCAAAATCGCTCAAAATTCATCACACCCTTTGAAAAGGATCGTTTTAAAATCGATCGTTTTCCATCACATACCTGAATGACTTGGCTCGATGAACTGTATAGTGCTTTATTTGTTTTTTCTTATCATCACAAATGTGGTCCTTGAATAAACTGTTGTAAGTTGTTACTTGATGAGAAATATTTAAAAATTAAACTCACAAGTGGAGGATTGCAACCTCACTTATTTGGCGTGGTTCATAATAGCAAACGAAAAGTGCAAGTGCATAATATCATAGCTTTTTTGTGAAATCCAACAACTATACCTATTTTTTGTGACAGTTGAATGACGCATTCGCAATTTCGCAAGGCCGTTTACATAAAACACTGAATACCGCTAACTCCTGATGCTTTGATCAATATTTGAGTCCAAGTGAACCTAATAGAAACAAAAATATTTGGATTTAGGAAACAGTTAATTGAGCTTTTAGCCTACAACAAAACGTTTACCAAATACTAAAACTTATACAAAACTGTTAAGCTGGGAGTAAATAACAATAGTATCATACAAAAAATACTTGGAAATAAATACTTTATAACTGATAATTTATCTAAATAATAATAACTTTAATTTAAAGAAATACATGTATGCAATGAACAGCGATCTATTTAAAAACAATCTTTTGCGAAGCTAGTTCGGAACAACCTCAATTTCAATTTATAATGCATACCAGAATTTAATATTTGAACAAAAAGTAATTCAAAATTAATAAAACAAAAAGATTTAAAAGGAGATTTCATATAATACAAAACGGAAGTAACACATAAAAGATTGTGATAACAATTATTTTTAAATAAATATTTATGGCAGACTTTATTAAAAATATTGTTAAATTTTTATTATCAAAAGTTCAGTTCTTTTAAAAAAAAATTATTGAAAATAAATTTATTTAAAAAATTCTAATTAATATTTTTATTCTAGTTAATAAAATTAAAAAAAATGTCTTTTTTCGTTTAAAAATTTAAAAAAAATTTTAACTCTAATAAATAAATGTATGTACAAGCAGTATTAAATAAAGAATAAATTTACAATACATATCAACAGCCTTGTTGTTTCACTTCCTCTTATTCCTGCAATGACACCTGAGAATCTCTAACTAAATTTTCACGACAATCTTGAGGATTGATTAAAACTTTAATGAGATGCTCGACAGTGGGACGCTCAGCGGTACAGTACACTTTAAGACCTTTGCTTTCTAAGGCACGGCGGGTACTAGGACCTATGGCCACCAGACGATACTTATCCATGTTAATATCTTTAGCTTTAAAATACTCATATGCACAATTTACTCCGGAGGGAGAAAAAAATGCTAAAAATTCTAAATTTTCGGCCTTCAAAGCTTTGTCCATTTTTTCCGCCAATTCTGGACTACATTTTGTTTCATATACCTCACAGGCATCGACACGGTAACCTTCTTGACGTAGTCGTATATTTAAAGTGTCTTGGGCGATGTTACTGCAGGGTAATAAAAAGGGAAGATCTTTTGTACCATCATGATTGTCTATTATAAATTCGGCTAAATTGCGAGCATTTCCGGTAGTTTTACCATGAGTAAATAGTTGTTGCAATTCGGTTAGTGCAAAATTGTGAGTGACCTCGCCAACTGCATAATTATGCAACATTTTCCAACCGCCTGGCAACTCTTGTTTGTCCAGTGCCTTAACCACTGCCTCCACACAACGCGGACTGGTAAAGATCACCCCTTCGTAGTCATCGGGATGTTGGAGCTTGGCATGTAATTTTTCCAAATTTTTAAAACCAAATGTTAGTGTTGGCACGAATATCGGATTAAAAAAGTGATGTTGCAATTCAGCTGCGTATACCTCGGTACTTTCCGATTCTGATTTAAATATAATTACAGTGCGTTGGCGATTCATTATTTATTGTTCCTTTTTTTATAACACAAATGGATTTATTGAGATGTTAATTTTATATTCACAAACGTTTATAACGCGATGACCATGCTCGTTAATCAAAAACTAAAAGGAAAAACTAAATTTTTATATATTTTCTGCTACTTTAATCACAATGATGCAAGTAGTTGCCTGTTTAGTTTTTTTATTGAACAGATGTTAATGTTTTCATTTTGCCAAGTTAATTAATCTATCATGTATTTGTTTTGCTAATTTATTTTGTTTGTGTATTAGTTAAGATATTAGGGTGGTACTTTGTTGTTGTATAGAAAGTTTCAGAAATGGTACTTTTCATTCTCTGGTTTTACTAGACAAAGCGCCACGCTCTCTGTGTGGATAAGCCATGTGGGTTCTAATTGGCAGTAAGCCCGTCCTTCTTTCTCGGTTTTTGAGTGATATACGTCTACGCTAGTATTAAATGATTGATGTGCCTCGAATAGTACTTCAGTAACGTTTATTCGCATAATTGTTAATAACATTCGGGTATGTTCTGTAATCCGAAACCGAGTGAAATTGAATCCGAATGAAATTTTAAATTGTCATAACTTTTAAATCTTACAACATTTTGATATTATTTTTTATACATTTGATTAAAGACCATTCACATAACTACCTTGATTGCTAATGTTTTAAAAAAATAGGCGCAACTAAGTTATATTTTTCTTTAAAAATTTATTCGATTTCAATTTCATTCGGTTTCGAATTACAGAACATATCCGATTATAATTAAAAAAAATCTCATATAATTTTAACTAAATTTGTAAAAGCAGTATTTGGAAATTCGCACTTTCTATTCGGAATGCAAATCCTGAATGAAGCGGTAGAAACTATTATAAATTATTGTTTGATAACCTGACTGTATCTAAGTTATTAACAATACACATATTTTAAAAATAAATGATTTTTTATAATTTACTTTTTACAAATTACAAAAAGCAGTTAATATATTGTGAGATACAGGAAATATCAAATTGAACAAATTTTTAAACGAATAAAAAGGCGTTACGATTGTGAAGATCCAAATTCATACATATGTATGTAAATATATATGTACATATGTATATTATTTTTTTTTTATTTATTTTGATTTATTTTCAATAACCTAGCCTCTTGGCCATAATCGGTTACAATATTCTTCTTACATATTATTAACAATTAACAAATGTTGTAATATATTTAAATAAAAAGCTAAATTTAACAGTATACAAATTAAAAAATAAAAATAATTAATAATGAAGTTAATCACAGAAAAATAAATAATAATAGAAATAAAAATATCGAAAATAATTATAATAAAAATGAGATCACAAAATTGCACCATTAGAATCTAAACCCAAAAACTTTTTTACAAAGCACTACTCAAGGCGAATTCATAACAGGTAAACTCGAGAGCTCAGCTGACTATTTATTGTCTCCAACTTCTAGTGTCAAAATGTACTAACATTTTAATTTTGACATCCAAAAATGATTTATACAAAAACAAAATGTACGTATTTTTATTACAGAGTTGTATTCTCTTTTCGCCGCGAGTGTACCTTGTTTATTGTGTCATGGCACTACTAAATGACATTCTCAAAACAAATTCTACATTAAAAAAAAAAATAAAGAGATATAATAATATTATTTTTAACCCTTAAACGCGCAAATTATTCTTTTGACTTAAAACAATTTTTTTATTTGTATTAGGTTCTATAAAGCACAGAAAAGGCAGTCATAAAGAAAAATTTTTACTTACAGTGCGTGTAAATGAGAAAAACGGTATGTTGCAGTACGCACTTGTCGGACTCTGCCATGCATAGAAAATTAGTAAATTTAAGCTCAAAGTAAAAGAATAAAAATTAAAATTCCTTATTTATTCTTGGTGAAATTTACAAAAACAATTATTACTATCTAACATATTAAGGGCTTACTCTGCATTTGTTGCAATATGTAAATGTATAGCCGATTTTTGCCAATGGGCTGTTTTATCCTGCCGGACATCTTAGAGAGGGACAGTTCGTGCTGGTCATCACTTTTTTATCCGTAAATCAGCTTATAACTATAAAGAGTTTGGGTGGCCATCTTGAAACAAACCACTTTAATCGCATAGTTGTGTTACCACACTCGTAAAACACTTTTGTTGAAAATTGGAAAGATTTTTCGGGTTAGAACATAAACTATTTTTGACTTGATTGTAACGCTCAGGTCTTCAGTTAAAAAGAAACAAATTGATTCTAATATGACATCAGGATATTGAGTGTTTTGAGAGAATTTTTGTATATTTTTATCAGCGGTGAAGATTGTGCGCCTCAAAGCTACGCAGCCAAATAGTTAACAAGTTACCTTATTTCGTTGAATGGAAGGCTGTAGCGTGTCACTTAAATTTTCTAAAGTTGAGACATTATCAAGGGCAAGGTTTAAATCATCATTAGTTTCTTCAATTGGGATGTCTATATCTTCAGCATCTTCTAAGTCCACCAATAACTTACGCTTATCATAGTAAACTTCTTCGCTTTTCTCTTCCCCTTCTGAGGATTCTCTGATATCGTCCGATTTATTTAATCCTTAAGTCAAATTTCATACATATAAAAAAACAGTATATGACAGCACCAAGTCTGCCAGCTAGTGAACGGAGTGAATCTGGCAACACTTTAGAACAAAAAAAAAAAAAGCAAACAAAACTTAATTCCTCGCGTCGTCTTTGCTGCCACAACTGTAGACAATTCTTCTCGAAATTTAATTTGAATTATTTATTACCTTTTATAAATAAAATAATAATAGTTTTAAATAGTTTAAGAATAAAATAATGCGTTTTATTTTCAACAAGCTATAAGTATTAAAAATAATGTTTTCTTTTTTATATGAAGTTTGACTTTTGTTAAGACATATTGATGTCTAATGGAGACGGGGATTAATATCTCGGCATATTAGTAATAAAAATAAATCAAATGAAAATTTGATTGCTATAAAACTAAATACGCAATGTTATGCAACAAACCGATTTAAATGTTAAAAGTATACAAAACTTTTGAATTTTAAAAGTACTATCCGGTTCTCGTTCTTTAGGTATTATAAAATGCCTAAAAAGAAGATCCAAGTCATACTTATCTTTTAAAGTAAAATTAATAACAAAAACAAATTGTGTTTAGTTCAATTTGAGAGCGACAAGTACAGTTTTAGAAACCGGTTGGTACAAATTAATAATTTTGCTTACCATCCCTGAATCATAGTTGTTTAAATTGGTATTGCTGTTATGTACTTTTTTTAAATGGACCGTTGGAAATTACTGCACTATATTTTCAAAAGATATGTTAAATAAAAAAATATATATATCACAGATTTATTTACATATTAGAACTATAAAATAAGTTACTATTCATTATTCTTTTAAACCATTATGAAAAAATGTCACGTTTGAAATGTTATGTATCAACACAGATTATGCCTTTAAAAAATTATATATAGATATTTAAAACCAACATTTTAAAGTAATATTTTTACGTAAAACTCTGAAATTAGTTTAACTAAAAAATTGAGTCAGGTTTCGCTGAATTCAGCCTTTTTGTACATGACATAGATTACAGTGCTTCCTAAGAACTATACAAGGTATATTTATCTTACTGGGTAGTGGAGTATTTACAACAAATACAACAATACAAAAACAACATGGTACTTTATTGTTGCTTTGTAGTTCGAAATGTCAAAAAATATATAAGAAAATTGAGAAGGCATATATATATATACATATATATATATATATATATATATATATATATATATATATATATATATGTGTGTTTTATTACTTTCTCGCTTCTGGACTATAAAATTTCTAGTGTAATGTAACTTTTGAAAGGTCGAACTATTTTGAAACGACGTCGACAAGTATTATTAATACAGTAAACAAGCAATTACGGCATCAGTAATTTTGGTGCATTGTTACGGAACTTTGCATGTGTGCATGATTTAAATGCGGTAGCACAACTGTATACAAACTTTGTATTGATACGTTTTGGAAGTCAGGCTATCTGTTAAAGAGTCAGACCGTCCTTGGTTTGGCTGATTGGTCTGCCCTCGAATAGCTTTACAGCGGTACTGTTATAAGTGGTTGCATGAATTAGTTACATGCATATTTGAAATTAAAATTCGTTAATTGTTGAAGCACCATTACATACAACTATAAATAAAACTATTTTATTTATGTAAACAGAAATTATAAATATTCAGGTATGTGATGGAAGACGATCGATTTCAAAACGATCGTTTTGGAAGGGTTTGAAAAGTATACCAGAAGATTAAAATCAAACAATAGTTAAGAATTTAGACAGAAATATTAAAAAAATTAAAAATTAGTAAAAACAAATTTTTATAAAAAATCATTTTAAAATCGATTCGTTTTCAAAATCGTTTTCCATCACATACCTGATTATTTGTTATTTTTCATATTTCGAACAACTTCAGTAGATTTTCTCGATTTTTTTTCTGATGAAGAACACCGAAATAATATACTATATATTATTTGAAATAATATTTATTTATATATTTATAATATAGAAAATAATATTTACATAGTTATTTTGACTAAATGTTTTATTATATACTTAGAATGAAAACAAGTTGAAGAGCCTGGGGACACATTGTTGGATCGAATGAACTTAAAACAATAGCAGTAATTAAATTCAACGTGTCAAAAAGTTATTTACGTTACTATAACATTTTGGCCCTTATTATGAGTTGTATTCGAACTTCGAATTTCAAATTCGTATTACGAGTTGGTAGCACTGTCGAAAATTTCGTTGTATAACAAATTTTCAATCGAACACAATTTTTGCCCCTATTGCGGTTCACAACTTTTTTAATAATTGACGATATGTATATGCTCAAAAGTTCAAGCGGCAAAAAATGGGAATAAACCACGCATTGTATAGGGCCACCCGTTAGAACAACAGCAAAGTGATCATATTAATTAATAATTAATTAAATTTTTTCCTTTAAAATTTAGTAATACAACATTTATTTATCTTGCCAGCTGATGTGAACAATCCAACTGAGTCAAATTCAAAATAGCTCTATTTTTATTGAATGCGCCTCATAATACAGAATGAAAATTCATTCGATCAGCTCTTTCGATCAAAATCGAAAGTTGCTTATAATAGGTATCTTTGTTACTTTGACAGGCGTTGATCTACATATATCCTAATTACTTTTTCTGGGGACAGTTAAAAACGAGTGAAAAATCACAAATAATATTTCCCAAGTATTAAATATTTCTGCAAACCAAGTGTCTTAAAAATTTGTAATTTTCTCATATTTTTCCTGTAAATTACATATTTTACTAATAAAAAAAAATTTTCTTCCTCTTCTCACGAAAGCTTTGCGTGTATCGTCTGAATTCGACCGAAAAGCTGTAAATAAGAACCAGTCTTTCTGCCATTTGCCACCATCATTGTCGCTCTGTAGGAGCGCCAATCTAGTAGATAAATACATTTGGCCGTCTTCTCGCGGAATGTCCCCCACTGGGGTGTAACGGAATATCTTTTGTGTGTGAATTCGAATAGCTCTAAACCCACTTTTTATTCTTATTGTTGATTTTTAAGTTATTTTAAACTCATGATAGTTACGATAATACATTTTAGTCCTTCATTTATTTACCCTGAGTGTGGGAAATACCACACTCAAAAAATTATGCAAGATCAATAAATATTTAAACCCGTAAAATAATGAAATTAATAAAAAAAATTTATGTTGAATTGAAATTTCCAATTTCTATTGTTATACGATTGTGTTTTGACTGACTGTAAAAATCTCATCATGCAAAAAGCAGTTATTTTATTGCTTAGTATTTTGTTTTGCATCTTCACTTTCCCATTTTCCAAAATAATATATTGATTTTGTTTGTTTTGTAGTTTTACAAAATATATTTTTATTCTTTTTATATTATCTTTTATAGTTTTAATATATTTATTGTATATTCAACTAAATTTAATTAAAAACTCGTTGCTATAATTGTTAAAAAGAAATTGGACAAGAAATTTGTATTTAAAAGTTTAAAATTATAAAATACTTGCTGTTTAAAGAAAATATATAATTTGAACGAATAGGAATTATTTACTACTAACAAGCTAAAATGTAAAAAATCCCGACAGATTTATAAAAAAAAAAAAAAAATGTTTTCTTCTTTCTGTTAAATTTATATAAAAATTAAAAATAAAAATTTATATTTTAAGTAAACTTTATTTAAAGGGTTTTTAGTGTTTTTGCTGATTTGTTTTAAAGTAAAGAAAAAATATATGTATGTATGTAATAATTAAAAAAAAAAAAAAAAAAACATCAACTATACCTTAAGTATAAATAATTAATTTTTACTTTTTCTTATTTACTTCTCACAAAAAATCTATTTATATTTAATAATTATAATTATATTTAATAAACATAATTAAAATGGATTGTTAATATTAATATAATAATAAAATAGTAGTTAAATGTTGTTGTTTTTTCCAATACAGAAGACGGATAATTAATTCAATGGTCCAGAGAATATTATTTTAAAAGAAATTTTATATTGCAAAAGTTTTGTATAGGAATTCTTTTGTTTAATTATCAAGGCAGGAAGAGAGAGAGAAAGAAATAAAAATAAACTTTAAAGAAGAAATTATATATTATAAATTAAGTTTTTACTTGTTTGTTGTTTGAGAACTTTCTTATTTTTTTTTTTTTTTGTGAAAAAAATCTAAAATAGAAAGTTTTCTTAAAATGAAATGCAATAATATAAAGAGAAATACATATGTATAAATTTTAAAATAGTTTTTATAAATTTCAGCATTTCTTTGCGACATTTTTAGTTTGAAGCGGTTTTTTTGTTTTTTTCAGACGTAAACTTTATTTAATATTTATTAAAAAAAAAATTATAAATGGTCTTTAATGATGTTATTATGTTTTTACATATTTTGATTTTAAAAATTTTAATCTGTAGAAATTTAAAAAATAATATTTTATGGTAGAGTTATTTTATATTTTCTTATTTCGTTTTGTTGTTAAGACTTGTTTAATTAGGATTTTGTTTTTATTATATTATTTTTAATTAATAATAATTGGCTGACCTATTTATGTTGCTTTCGGTATAAGTTGCTTTTCATTTAAACAAGCCTATGAACTGTTTAATACAAGTTGCGGTAAAAAAATTTACATGTTCTCGAATTGATCAACACGACGTTTTGTATTGCCTTTACGAATTTCACGTAATGTCTTGTACTTATCACGTCCTTGGCGCACATTTTCACGATGAATCTTATCATTTTGTGTTTCTTTTGTTTCATCCCGCGATTGAGCCAAATCTTGTTTTAAGGCCTACATAAAATATTAAAAATTTATTTAATAAAAAAAATAATAAAAAAAACAAAAACAAAACCAACCCACCTTCAATTGATCATGCAAACGTTCATTACGCTCAGCCAATGTGCGTCTATCTTCGATTGGATCTTTAATATGTTCATCAGTATCCAAATCACGTGATACATCACCGCCTGCATCACCATTTGTAAGTTCTTCTTCATTTTCGTTTTCATCCTCGGCCACGTGATGGTGTTGAGGAGTAGTGGAGGCAGCCAATAAAGCGGCAGCAGCTTCAGCCTGCAAATATGAAAAATAATACAAAAAATTTAATGTTTTACTCTTCACTAAAGTCTTTTTTCACATGGCCATCTAATTTATCATTTTAGTTTAAATATTTTTGTGCACAAATGATTTAATTAGTTCTTTTTATGCATGTTGCATCCATATAATTAATGAAGCTTAATTTGTTCTCATAATTGATCGGCGCAACTATTTTTAGATTTTTTATATTTTCATAATTTGAATAAATTAAGGTTTTATAAACTATTTTGCGATATACATTTTCGAAATGTGCAAAAGATAAATATTTCAAAAATATAAAATAAATAAGAAAATGTAAATACGAGTGCAGTTAATTTCAATTTAACACTTCTCCCCATTAGCGTCCGTTTTACAATATAATACTAGTATTAATACTTTTATATAAAATGCCACCCTTTTGAGTGGTTTTTGTTTTTAAAAAACAATAACAACTCATCATGTTAGGGTTTCATTTTCCTCATAAGTATTAATACTTGTATTATAGTGACAGTAGTTCTTGCTGTCGAATTTTGATTAAGCTGCGTCTATTAATGTTTTTAACTGCCATTGAAAGCAGCCAACCTTATTAATTTAAATGAAAATAGAAAAAGATTTATCTCACATGTGCTCATTAAAAATTAGTTTTTACGTAAAATGAAAGAATATAAGTGCGTGAGGGGGCTGAGGATGCAGGCATCGTGATCCTACTCGAACACAAACTATATTATTAAACACATGCATATTCACACCATACTATTATTGCGAAAACCTCTGTTCGTATCATAAACGCAACGAGCTTATTGAGTTAAACGATCTTTCTATACTATGGAGCGCCGTGCTTAATCGTCTTATGTTTGAAACACTCAGTGTTTTATTTTGTTTAGTAGTTATTTCGAAAGGTGGGATCACACGATTGCCGCAAATGCACCAATTTGGCCCAATCATATTCTGTTCATTCACATGATTGCAAAACGTCAAAAAACAATTAAGCAACAATAATTTCCGCAGCCTAGTCACACGGTTGTGTATTGTAATTATGAGAATCAGCTGTTGAGCGATCTTCAAAAATTGTGTTTGGTTTAGTGCAGCAAAATGGTTTGTTAAAAAAAAAAAAAAAAAAATTGGATCAGCTTTGTATATCATATGTAAATCAAATATGCAAAAAAAAAAAAAAAATAACAAAAGAAAAAGAGAAATGTAAAAAAACGAAGTATGTGTATGGGTTAGAGACTAGCTAACAAAAAGATTAACTGATGGCGCATATGAGAAGACCTTAAAAGAATTTCGAGAAATATATAACCAGAAGATAACAAAATATTCTTCGAATTTACAAATTTCATTCGAATGAATGTCGAAACCTTCAAAGATTTATTGCAACTGCTGTTACCATATACATATTCGTAAACAGGCCACAAACATGCGGCTATTCCAGCTCTTGAGCGCTTAGCTGCTTATGAAATAATCATATTATTTCAAATTATTATTATTTGGGCTTACAAAAGAAATGTGAGCACATACCAAAGTTATTTACAAAAAACGTAAATTGCCCCGTATTGATAACGTCGTCTATTGCCGCACAAGAACACAATAAATATTGTCGCGTTTTTATAATTTCTATTGCCACATTATTGCTTATTGCCTAGTCACACGATTGTCGCACCAGAGTTGCATTTTATTGGGCAAAACTGGCACTGGCTGCATTGCGGCAATCGTGTGATCCCACCTTTAGAAGATAGATCCTTTGGATAAGGCTTAGTGCCAGTGAACGGGTTCTCATATATGTAGTAATTATGGCAAAAATCATTAAATTGAGATGCGAACAGGTACCCCATCATGTAAGCTCTGCAGAATTAGTCTCTTGCGACTATTGCCTATTTCCAAAATTGAAAAAATGGCTGGCTGGGTCGGTGGTAAGAGGCCATTATTAAAAAAACGACTATTTTTAAGGCCTTAAGAAATCTTATTATTTGGAGGGAATAAAAAAAATAGAAAGACGCTAGACTAAATATATGGAGCTAAAAAAATAAATTCACGTACACGGACTTGGCTTTTGATGTGGTAAAAAATTAAGGAATTGATTTGTTTTTTTTTTCTTTTTTGAAAAAAAAAAATCATCTTTATGCGAATCAGTTAGATTTAAGATTTAAGCTGCCCCCTATTTTATACCTAAGCGTTGGACCAACCAACGTCTTTAATTAAAGAAAATTTAAATTCTTTAAGTCTTAAAAAAGTAAGGAATATACAAACCTGTTTACGTCTAGCTTCTTCAACTTCATCCTGCAGACGTTTAGTTTCTTCATCCTTGGCATTGACTTCATCTTGGATGCGTTGTACTTCCATTTGTTTTGCCATAATTTCTTCTTCAAGCTTAGCCTTTTCGGCGGCTTCCATGTGCTTGGCCTCTTCGAGACGATTTAGCATTGCTTGCAATTCCTTCTGGCGCAATTCCAATTCATCCTTGGCGGCTTGCAATTGTTTCAATTGCTCTTCGAGACGTCGTATCATCTCTTGGGCCTCCATTAAGTCCTTTTGCGATCGTTCCATTTCCTCTTGCATTTGCTTAAGGCGATCTTCGTACTCTTGCTGTTTCTTTTCGGCACGTTCACGGGCAGCCAAGGCCAACTGCAGTTTTTCGCTAAAAAAAAACAAAATTAATTAAAATAACATAAAACAAAGAACGTTATAAATAAATGTGTCCCACCGTTCTTGCTGTTTGGCATTCTTTTCCTCACGAGCTTGGGCCTTCATTTGTTGCACATCAATGGTATCGGGCTTACGACGGCGCATATACAACTCATGATTACCCATACACAAGGCCAAGATACGTTTGTTGATCCTCACACGTGGCGCAAAGAAAACAAAGTCGGGAGCTTTCTTATCGATGGGCTTAATAATGAACTTCTTGTCGGAGAATGAAATATTGCGAATTTCTGACCAGGGAAAACCAATTTTCGGTGTCAATTTATCCTCTTGCTCGTAAATATTCAAACCAAGAGCATCCACGCCCAACCACAAGTCAGTGCCCTTTTTGTTTTTGATTTCAAAGTAATTGACACCATACATTTCCAAATCCTGAGCAATTTTTAAATATTCCATCATGGCATCTTCGCGCAACATACCACGGTGTTCCTGCCACCAAGTCATTATCGATTGTTCCCACTCCTCCTTCGACATTTTGTGCTGATCGATTACACGTTGAGGCAAAAGGCGATCGTTTGCCAAGAAACCGGCTGTGTGCAGGGATTTGTTGTGATCACCGTGGCGAGCCTGCACGGCATAGGAGGCCAATAGGACTGATGTTTCAGGAGGACAATAGATTTCGTCGGACAATATGGCATTCTTAACTTGTAAGTAGAAGAGACGTAGTGTAATATCCTGAATCAATTCTTCGGCCACATCTTCTGGATAAAATTTAGCACGGAATCTGAATTGTAACGGATTTTCTTTCTTAACATCTTGATTCATAACCTGTAGAGATTTAAAAGAAAATGTCATTGCAAGGTCATAAACAATTAAGAGAAAAAAAAAAATAAAATCTTTTTTAAATTTTAACACAAAATTAAAATTATTTCATTAGATTCATTTACCCATGTTGAAAAAGGCATAGATCCAGTCTGTTTTTATTTGAAAGCATTAAATATTTATAAAAAAAAAATATAATCTTTATTAATAAAAAATGTTGATACAGGAAAGTCTTTTGTTTTTATTATTGTCAATTAAAAAAAATGAAATAAAGCTGCTACAGGGGAAATAACATTTAACAAAATTTATTACACTTAAATAAATTACTCTACTTTTTCTACAGTTGAATATAAAAAACTGGCAGTTGGTTTAATTGTTTTTCTTTTTTTTTAATTATTTGCCACCCACCATGTCTTCACCATCACTATCATCACTTTCATCATTTTGGTGCTGATGACCATCGGCTGTTTTCTTGTCCACATATTTTTTAACACGTTTTAAATATTTGATTGTTTTTATGGCCGGTGATTCGGGCTAATAAGTGTCAAAAAATTAAATTAAATTAAATTTTATTTTCTTGTGCATGTGCTTGTTTATGTGGGATTCCTAAAATGAATTTGTGAGTTTTTTAATAAAACTAGGGCTGTTTG
The DNA here is from genome assembly GCA_949628195.1 of Phasia obesa. NCBI lineage: Eukaryota > Metazoa > Arthropoda > Insecta > Diptera > Tachinidae > Phasia > Phasia obesa. Next base: position 87,090,273 of record OX451218.1, read on the forward strand.
AATATTAAGTTTTTTTAATTCTCTAACACCTGATTTGACCGTTCTCGGTAGTTTGGCAATTCATCATGATTAGACTGGCACAAGAGTAACCTTTGTAAATTAGTGAAATTAATTTTGAAAGATATGGTTTAATGGTGCTTGTAATCGGACAGAATGGCGATTAATTTCAGAAACTATGTATCGTTTACTCTTAATGCTAATACGAATCCCGAAAGAAACCTTATAGTGTGCAAGGAGTAGTATGGCAATTCGTCATCTTGCTTGGAAATGTTTTCGTGCCCCCGTTTGAAGATATAAGTATGGCAGACATGTGGTTTCGGATCAGGAAAGTCGCCGCCATCACAATATTGGCAGAAACTCTTGGCTAACGAATAATTTCCTGGTAATTGGTCACCTTGTTCATGAGATATGACGCCAGTAGATTATTTGTTTGTAGCCCGTGGCGTCCACATTGGATATTAATTCAATTTAAAGTTAAAAACTCCCTTTACATTGATAATTTAGCGCATATTCATATGACGGACACTAGAGTTGGCCAAAATTAAACCAATTATTTTATTTAGCTTATTTGTTTGATGATATTTTTTTAACGGCGAGGGCGATCTGGCCCTCACTGGATCAGAAGAAAACGGCTTCGCTACATCGGATGCCGAAAATGCAGCTACGTGACTTAATAGTAGCGGTAACTGGGCATTGCTTATTTGGAACCCATTGGAGAAGGACGGGCCTCCTATACGACTTCTGCCGAAGTTGCCAAGATGAGAAAAAGGAGGAAACGATTGAACACCTTCTCTTCCTATGCCCAGCACTCGAATACCGACGTCTGCAACACCTTGGACGACAGAATTTTGGGAACCTATCTGATGTCTCAATATTATAACCAAGCAGGATAAATTTCTTTCTGTGTTGTAGCAACTCCCAGTTGGCGAGCCACAAATACTTTACTGAGCGTATGTCCCCGCCACCTAGCCCTCTATGGAAACTTTTCCTCTTTACTTCCTTATCTATTCTTACACTACTTGAACCATATCTCTCTCTCTTCATTCAAACATTTTCTTCCTATTCTGTTTTCTCTCTCTTCTCCTGTATTCCTCGGGTAACACAAAGAGACCAACGGCTGCCTGCCTCAGTGGATATATGAAAATATTTTAATACAAACGCAATCAGTGTTGCCTCTTTGCGCATTGAACTACAGAAACACTTTTTACTCACAAATCGAGAAATTATGAAATTTTGGTAATGTTTGATAAATAATTTAGTCTGTATATAGACGAGATGTATTGTCATTAAGAACAACGCCCACCTATGTATAGGTACAATTTGCTAAAAAAAAAAAAACATGACTTCACAGTGATATCCTCACATCGAAAGTGCTCGCCAATCGTACTAAACAAACAGCCAGGGCGCTCATGTAGCTTACTCAACACCTACTGATACCATATTACCATGATACCATATTAGTAGTGAGCAAAACTCCGTTCGTATCATAAACATAATGAGCTGAAAGAGTAAAATGAACTTTCCATATCAGAAAGCGCCGTGTTTACTCGTCTCATGTTCAAAATACTCAGTGTGTTTTGTTTAGCAGTGGTGGTAAACTTTTGGATAAGGCTTAGTGAGTTTTGCTTGGTTGTTTGTTTTTTTTTTTTTGTATTCCATAAGAAATCGAGACCTTAAAATGTAATGTTGTCATAAAATTTTTATGTTTTTTGTTTGTACACTCGAACACCTTTTCTGCCTCGAACCGTGTTCGTGTTACACTCAAAGCTTTAAACTGCTTGAACTCGTCCAAGTTCATTGCTATTATGTTCAATATTTACTCATACTTATTTAAACTTGATTACGAAAACCCTGCAAGCTCATCGTTTTTAGCTTGTTGGTCTTTCTTGTTTATTACTTAATGAAATATTATAATGAGCTTCTTATGAGCGCTTTAATGTCTATTTCCAAGGACCTTAAGACATTCTTGCAATTGCAAAAACATTAGATACAGAGTATATTGAGTAAGAATTGAATTTAATAGCATGATTTAATTCCGACTGAAAGTTTTTTTTATTATAATATTGCAGATTTTCTTATTTGGATTATTATTTGTCAATTACATACATTTTAGTTTTTTTTAACAACATATATTTTAATTACCTTTTTGTATAATTTAATCCATGTTGAGTCACCTTTAGAATCGGTATATTGTAAACCAAAGAACCAGACTTCACGTAGACCGATTGTCTTGACAACTTGATCGAAAAGCTGCTTGCCGGTGGTAGTTTGCTGAATAGCAAACTCCAATTCGGCATCCATAGTGGTAACGCGGACATTTAGCTAAAAATAAATAAAATTGAAAATGATAAACAAAAATTGAATTGCAATTTTACATCCTTTTAAAATTGAAATAAAAAAATAGTTGATTGAAATTGAAAGGGGTTAAAGAATTGTTCATAGGCAAAATTTGCATGCATATGTGTGCGTGTAGATTTGACACACTATTAGATTGATTGACTTAAAATTGAATAATTGATTGCATGATTTATCAAATAAATAGCAAGAGCGGGAGAGAGAGAGATAAAAATGATACTAGAACAATAATTAAAACTACTAAATTTATATTTCAAAATTGGACATTGTCACGCTTACTTGAACGCTTTTTATACGTATTTTTTATTTATTTATTGTTTTGGTGAGTCTGAAAAAAGTATCAATTCCTTTTGTTGTTATTGTGTGTTTTTTCATTATTTTTGACGGACATTAGTTTGTCAATAAACAAATTCTTAAATTTCAAATAAATTGTAAAGATAAATTGTTGCACAGTGGAACTATTGCAAAACTTATTAATAAATATTATTTGCGTGTGATCAGATCAGGCTGATGATGTCGGAGCTAATGTTCATGAAGATAAGAAATTTTTAAATGGAACAAATACAATCAAATAAAATTAAGCGGGTGTGACATTATTCAAACTGAATTTTTGCAGAGGACGTATAACTAGAAACAAATAATATAAAAATAGAACAAACGCGTTTTCAAAGTAAATTTTTTATACCTATATCAAGTCTTGACGAGCAATCGATTATTTGTTCAAACATTGAACAAATTCATGTGCGCATTAAAAACTCTCGTAAACACCGTCGTTGTCGATGTCTGCCGTCAAATGTTGTTTTCAATATGAAATTTGATTTTTTTTAAACAACGCCATCTGTTGATCAAGCGTGTAAATAATGTTTGCTTTGCTATAAGCGTCCAAGCGACATTGTCGACAAACAGAAAATTATGTTTAGACAGAACATGAAATCGATAAGTATTCTCCACACAGAAGAAAATAAACAAATTTTTGTTCTCTATTCTGTCGACGTTTTGTTTATGTGCAATCAAAACAATGGCTGCTGAAGACGGCGAGTTTTTTATAACGAGCTTTAAATAACAAAAATTCACATTTACAGTTGCCAAATAAAATTAGTACACAATCGTATACTCCTGCATCAGAAAAAACGTCAGTCTCCAAAACTTTTTGAAATCGCCGTAAAATTTCGCTATTTTTATTAAAGTATTAGCAGTGCCCGCAATGCCGGCCACAGAGAGGAGCGGCTCTTCTCTCTGTGGCTGCGAGTTTTTATGTGCCTGGGGGATATATCCCACCAATCCCACGCCCGAAATTTTTTATATGTCAAAAAAAAGGTGTTTTCCCAATGCCTATATTTGTCTGAAAATAATTAATTTATTCATAACTAGCTGTGCCACTTCGTCAGCGTCCATAAAATATTTTGTTCGATTTTGCTTTGAAAGTAATCCACACCAAATTTAAAAACTCTTTTATAAAGGTACCCATCCCTGGGTAATTACTCAGAAGCATAGGTTACATATAAAATTCTAAAATTTATATAAAATTCTAAAATTATTGTAGAGTACAAAAACATTTTATGACCGACAAAAAGTTTTCTTACACGCAGTCTTGACGAGCCATTGAATTGTTTGAATTGAACAAATTCATGTGCGCACATCAAAACCTCTCGTGAAGACCTTCGTTGTCGATGTCATGTTCTTGTTCAAACAGCATTGTTCGAACATTTGTTCTCACAGCGATGTCTGCCATCAACTGCTGTTTTCAGTATAAAAATTTGACTTTTGAAGAACGCCATCTGTTAATCAAGCGTGTAAATCCTATTTGCTGTGCTATAAGCATTCGAACAACATTGACGACAAACAGAAAATTATGTTTTGTCGGAGCATGCACATCGATACGTGATCTCCACACAGAGGAAAGTAAACAAATTATTGTTCCATATTCTGACGACGCTTTGTTCATGTGCAAACAAATCAATGACTCGTCAAGACGTTGTGTTATTCGTATCTACACTCTAAAGCACTTTTGTTTAAAATTAGGTCGATAATAGTAGGCAACACTACCGAATATTTTCGACCTAAAATTAGACACTATATTTTTAAACCTATTGTTGAATTTTGAACAAAATATGTTTAATCATTTTACACAAATTGTGTTTAATTTTTTCTCTTTTGTATAATTTTCTAAATTTTCTTTAAATAAAAATGCATTTCATAATTGTGTTAAATTATATTTATTATAATAAATATACCTACAATAATATTAACATTAATCCGTAATTTGTTTGATGTTGATATAAGAACGGGATATCAAGAACTAACGCTGATAGACGTTGTATCAGTGGTGTATGTATGTATGTATTATCAATTTCTTTATGTTTGGTGATGCCACTATTGTGATGAAATTATGATTACTGATATTATTAATGCCGGCAGCAATAACTCTTGCACTACTGCCATCAACAGCTACACTACTAGAACTGTGAGTATTTGCTCGTGGAAGCAGTTAAGACGGCAGCAGTGATGGTTGCTGTTTTAAACTGCAAGTACTTCTAGCATTATGTATTTGGTTATTCTTAATATTGTTACTGCTGTGTGGTCAATTATTTTGCGCCATTAATGCTTCAATCAATTTTGCGGCATAAGCTTAAATTCAAAATATTCATACCTTCCGTTCAAATGCGGTCGAGGACTTAGTTTATTTACGTATTTAACTTTGGCAGATGCTTCACCACCTAATTGATCGGCCGTTGTGGTAGTTCGTTCTATAGAACATGAAGCTGAATTGGGTCTACGAGTAGTATCGCCACTAGAAATACTCTTTATATTAATTTTGGGCACATCCATTGACAGACAGAAGTTGGTGTTCATTTGGTGGCACTATTGTTGACATCTGGTACTGTTTCTGCATCTACCCGGTTTAGGGGTTCAACTACTTCATATTGATGTTACTTTTTAGTTAAAACAAAGATTATATTTTCTTTTTTTAATATTTTCTATGATTTAACAAAATTAATTTAATAAAAACACAAAAAGTTTATCAAAAAACAAAAAAACTGATTTATAATTTTTCTTCCTTTGACAGCTTTTTTGATTTTAGAAATTATGATTCAAATCCTAAATTTTAAGCAATATTTTAGAGTGTACCTATGCAAGATGAGCAAAAACAGAAAAAAGTTGAAATTTGGAAAAAATCGCAAAAAAAAGACGCAAAAATTCGCAACGTTTTTTCCACAGTCTAAAAGTAGTAATCTTAACTTTTATAGTGATATATAACATTTTTAGGATCACGATTAAAAAAAAAATCATTTTTTAATGTTGAACAAATTTTGTTTTATGATAAAAATTTAAAATAAAAATTTTTTACAAGTTAATAGCCTTTCACAGAAAAAAAGCAATACAACATTTTAATTCAATGATTAAAAACGTATGTAATTTACTCAGCTTTCCTGATTTTAACAGTGTCCCAATACGACAAATCTCAAGCAAAAGCTTTGAAAATCACTATACGATGCACAATTTTGTTGCGTACTTACATAATTTTTGGCCTAATGTCCGGCTAGATTGTCAAAATACCCCTCTGTGAGACGGTCTTTCCAGAATGGTATGACAGTCTTCTTTTTTTTCAAATGTGATTAAAAATATACTATATTTACAGTTTTTAAAACAACTCTGTGGGAGATTTTGTAAGAATGGCAAGTAGTATTTAAGCACACGTACATATGCACGTACTTGTTGTAAAGGTTTATGTTACTGTTGTTTTCCATGTTGTGTATAAAGTTGAAAAGTACCCTATATTTTTAAGTAACTTAGTTAATTTTATGTTAAATGTTTATGAATATTTAACTGGTTCCTTATTTGCATATTATTTTAATCACTTTCTCTCTTCAACATTTTTAAATAGTTTCAACAAAAAATTGCTATAAGATTTTGTGTATTGATGTTGTGCAGTTTGACGAATGCAGTACCAATTATTATATTAAAAAGTTATAAATTTTCAATGAATTGTAAATGTGCCTCGCGTTGCCATACCTCATTTTTAACAAAGTATATAATCATATTAGTATGGTAATATTTATAATCAAAAATGATAGAAAACCATGCGAATAATTACCGTTAGAAAACTTGTAAGGGTTGCCAAGACTGTTATATAATTTCGTGGAAAAATGAATAATATATGTATAATATACAAGAAATACAATTCTTAGCCAATCCATATCGACTTGAATTTACCAGGTGTGAGCTATAATACCGGTTGATTATTTTTTGATCTCATTTTTTCTGTTAATGTCTTGTCAAAAAGGCATTAGTATCAGTGTGGCCATTTTAGCATTTTTGCAGCTAAATTTAGCATTTTTTTTTCAATTTAGCTGCAAATTTGTCATTAGCAGTTAGCATTTATTTTAGCATTTTTTAATTATTTATTTAGTATTTTTGGCATTATTTAGTTTCAGAAAAATCATACAATTATGTTGGTCTTATTTTAAAAATCAACCACAATTTTTGTATTTGTCTTTCCGATTATTTCAATAATGGTTTACAGCATTATTTTAAAATCTAAACAGCTTACAGCTTACAAGTTTATTAAGAGTATTTAAGACCAGAGTTACTATTTTCTCCATTAAGCACAAAATAAATGAATTTAAAAGAAGTTATTATTTAAATTAATAATTTTGTTTTTTAATAATTCAGGAAAATATTATGTTTAGTTACTTGGAACTGATTGACTAATACCGGTGACAGACGACGGAGTTAATGTGCATTAACAGTCTAAATTCAAATTAACTTGTGAATTATCGTTAATTTGCATTAGCAGTCTTATATAATATCCTGTAATTCCTATAAGGATCATAGGTCTTACTTCAAATAACCTTTTGAATTTATACTGAATTAAGCTATTTCAATATGGGAACACAATCAATCAATCAATCAATCAATCAATCAATCAAATAATGACAAATTATTTAAAAATCTCAATTAGGGAGCAGTTTTAGACGAATTCTTTTCCGCTTCTTCGAAAAAAATCTGATTTTTCACCAACAGCATAGCTGCCAAACGCACTTTCTGCCTTCTATCCATTTAATCAAAATATTTGTAAAAGCTAAATAAATTTACTTGACAAACAACGCTAAATGCACATAAATGTCGTCTGTCAGGGAAAAATTTTGATTCACATTAGTGAGCTTTTAATGCACATTAACTCTGTCGTCTTCTTACCCTATAACACAAAATGGGTTTCAAAGTATTAAAAATGTTTCTTAATATTGTAGGCCTGACTCAGTTTTTAGTCATTTACCATAGAAGGAAGGAAATTAAAAAAAAAATATTCATATATTAAATGAAATCAAAAAGTTGCATTCAAAAGAACTTTAAGACGATTTGTCCTTAATCTTATCTGGTGTCCCATTTGTCTAAGTCGAAAATCGTGTCAGTGAGTGCGAAATTCCAGAGAGTACAATGAAAGTATAAAAGTCGAAAATATTGTATGATTGACCAAAAGAAATGGAAAGTCAGTCAGCAGTCAACGCAAATAAACACCTTTCTTCTGTATGCAGAAGAAACATGCCTAAAGGCAGATTTTGTTAATATAAAATAATTTTGAATCCACACAAATTGTCGATAAACCATCGACCTCGTCATAAGACAAGGGAATACCAAATTATAATGGAATTGATGACGATGTCGACGACGTCAAACAGATTAAAATGGTTTTACACGGCGTGTATTTGTCATATGAGCTGTCAGTTTGATAATCCATATGTAATTTCATGTGTTTGTCAAAATAACCATTTCACATACGGTTTTAATTTTTGCTTTCAAACGAACATGTGTAATTACATGTGACATAACCTACAATATATATTTTTGCCGCCACACAGTTTTTTAAATAAAAAAGATGCAAACCTAATGCTTTTACCACATTTTTAGCGCTTTTGGTACCACAAAAAGCATAAAATAACAAAATATCAAGTTGGCATTACAGGATGTCAGATGCTTTGTCACATCAAAATAGAACACGTTCTAAATGAAAAATGTCATATGTATTGTACACATGAAAAATACATATGTTATGTTTGAAAGAGTTCACACGGCGTGTATAGAATTTACACATGGAAAAGTGACAAGTCATATGATAAATACACGCCGTGTAAAACCACTTTTTAAGATGCTTGTTATGTGTATTGCTATTATCTTTAAATCGGTTTTATTTTATTCAAATGATATATTATCAAGGGCGTTTATGAAAAATAAATACATACATTATAAAGAATATAACAATAAAAAAAAAAAAAATTAAAATTTTAGCATTATTTTTTAGCATTTCGTAATCTGTTTTAGCAATTTCTGGCATTATTTTAAATCAGATATACGGGTATTTTCTGTAATCCGAAACCGAGTGAAATTGAAATCGAATAAATTTTTAAAGAAAAATATAACTTAGTTGCGCTTATTGCAAATGTAAAAAAATATCATCAAAAAGTTGTAAGATTCAAAAATTATGACAATTTAAAATTTCATTCGTATTCAATTTCTGTTAGCTGCAAAATATTTTTAGACCTGATCACACTGATTATTATTATATGTATTATTATTTCATATATCGTTGGCTTAGTCACCAAATGTGCTAAGTCCACTTTTTCTGAAAATTGAGGCCCTTATTGAGTTGCATTCGATTTTCGATCTTCGCTGGCTATCGAATGTCATATTCGTATTATGAGTTGGTAGCACTGTCGAAAATTTCGTTGTATAACGAATTTTCTATCGAACGCAATATTGCTTTCGATGCTTATTCAAAATGTAAGTCTGTTTTTTTTTGTTTTTACAAATGCCAGCAGTAAATTATTTTTATTTTAATTTCATACAGGTCTTAGTTGTAAATAAAAAAAAATATATAAAAACTCGTTTCTCTAAAGGAACAAAACCCTCAGTTGGCAAAATTAATATGTCCACGCAGGAGCTAGACTGCATAGGGCCAACCGTTATAACAACAGTAAAATGATCATATTAATTAATAATTAACTAAAATTTTTCCTTTATAAATAATTTATACAATATTTATTTATAGTGCCAGCTGATACAGATGTACTATTGTGAATAATTGAGTCAAATTCACAATAACACTATTTTTATCGAATGTGCGCCATAATACCAAATGAAAATTCGTTCGGTCTGATCTTTCGACATTGTTTAAAAACAAAAATGTTATGCCTTTTTAGGGTTCCGTACCCAAAGGGTAAAAACGAAACCCTATTGTTTTCGTTACAATGTCTGTCCGTCTGTCAGCGCCTTTTATTTCTTGTTATTATGCATGCGCGATAAATCTATTAAAACAAATAGTACTTTTCCATTAGCCGGACGCAAGCGAAAAACCGCCAAACTTTCTACAACTTTTTTATGACGGAGTACAAAAATACAGTTTCTTTAGTAAGCCAAGCCACAGGGGAGAAAATTATTGCGTTTGTCGAAGGCCAGCTATGAAGAAAATCTTTTGTAAGCGATGCCTGTGTTGGTGATACCACAGAGGAAAAAATGTTTGCACCCGGCTAAAGGTCAGCTGTGAGGAATGGCAACTTGGCTCGCGTAACGATTCAATTTGCTAATCTTACAAAGCTATTTACTGACTTTTTATTTAAAGAACGACTCATATTAAAATCGTTCTGTTTAGTTTTTTTTTAATGTAGCACTTTTTTAGCTCTTTTCGACCTATTTGTCGACGTGTTTTGCCTTTAGAAATTGGAATTCCATGCTTAGAAAATTAAACAAAAAACAAATTGATAAAGAATAATAAAAATGATTGATTTAGCAAAGCTACAATTCAAGTAATAGTTCAAAACTAAAAATTGCAACTATTACTGTTTGTCATTAACATAAAAATCATTGTGAAGGGCATCATACAATTCGTTGTAAACAATAAACATTGCACTTTTTTCTTTCGTTTTCTTTTTTTTAAGTAGCACATTTATCATATTTGCCTGACTGCTAACTGCATTTAACCTAAAAATTGTAATTGGATTTTATTTGTTTTACAAAATTGTTGTTGGTTTTCTTTTGTTTTGCTTTAATATTTTTTCTAGAATCGTGCAACCTCATAATGCATTTTTAAATATGTATTTGTTTCTGTATGTATGTACGCTAAAACGTAAGAAGTTTTCAAATGCATTTGTTGGCAAAATGGACTTTTGATAGTGTAATTTGTTAAAAAATTGCTTTATATTTAAATACGAAATTAAAAAAATGTAAAGAAATGGCCCTGTTATACTTTTATTATATTTTAAGACATACTAGCTATCCGCGGTGCGCTTCGCTACACCCATTAACAAAAAATACAACAAACACTTGCAAACAAATTATAGCCAAACTTTAACTCGAAAACGCAAGCTATTCTCACATCAAAAATGTTTTAGTTTATATGCAACGTACGACGCCTACTGTTTTCATCCAATCTTTTTTTTTTTGCTAGACTAAACGTATTAACATGATAATAATTTTTACTTTTTATATAAGGTACCACTCCCACGACTCTACCTATTGTAGTTCTCCACATACACGATTTATAGGAGGTATAGTGGACGTGCTATCTGCCCAAAATTGCAATTCAGTCTGTGTTTCTCTACACAATGTGTCTTAAAGGGAGGTTACTGATGCAAGATCACAGGATTTAGAGACACGATCACTGTCTCCTTCCAGCCTATGTTTTTCTAGAGTATACGCATGGGTATGAGGGTTACTTGTACCTACTTTCAAGACCATGCCTATTATAGTACTCTATGCTCATGATAATAATTTTTCACTTTATATGGGAGCTACCACGCTACCACGCCCACTGTACGAATTCATTCTGTAGATTTGGTGTATTATACGCATTCTTATGCAAAGTTTCAAGGCGCTATCTATTGTAGTTCGCCACAAACACGATAATAATTTTTCACTTTGTATGGGAGGTAGCACGCCCATAATTCCAATCCAGTCTATCTTTCTCTATACTATGTATGCAAATATAGAGGTTACTGGTGCAAAATTTCAAGTCGCTACCTATTACTGTTACATTTTGTATATCGTCACCTAAAATGCAAAAGGCCGTAACTACACTTTTTAGTTTTTTACAGGAGAAGGAATAAACGTTATAAATTAAAGACTACTTAAAACTTAATATCCACATTTTAGATTCAAACTTAGAAAACAAACATAACACACATTGAAAGATAATCAAAGCCAACTTTGTTTTGATTTTTTTTTTTTTTTTTGAAAAGTGCAGTTACGGCTTTTTGGTTTAGTTGACGTTGCAGTTACGGCCTTTTGTTTTTCACCAATAAAGTCGTTATTTTTAGACGTACACATGTAAAATTTGCTGTGTAGATGTGTTTTGGTTAAGTTCGTCATAATCAATCAAAAAGTAAATTTTGAATTTTTGAGTAATTACGGCCTTTTGCATTTTAGGTGACGATATGTACTTATATACTCGTATAGAAGGATGCACTGAAAATCGGTTGCAGACAATAAAGCCTATACCAACAAATATTGCATCCATTCATTACCAATCGTTGTTAGTGTTGGCAAAGTACATATTAAGTAATGGATACCCAGTATCGAGTATTTGATCCGTTTTTTGAGTACTCACTACCCAAAAGTAGTTACTCGATACTTTTAGCATTAAATTTTTAGAAACAATTTGGATAGAAAATTTAATGACTACATTAAATCTCTGATTAACAGTGCGTTTCTACTATGTAAAGAAAAAGTATTGAGGACTATTGAGTACCCAACTGTTAAGTTTTGAGTAGTATCGAGTAATCGTTATGTGAGACTTTGGTATGATAGTACGCTTTGTTGTTTAAGTTATTTAAATGTTTTTGTTTTCCTTAAACTCCTGATAATTAAGTTCTTATAAAGCCTTTTAATGCTAAGTAGCATTGCATTTAATAATTAGTTTACGAATTCCCCAATTATTTATTTTTTGCCAATTACTGAGACCTGTTTTCCGCAGGAAAAGATTTCTTGCACAATTCTTAATTTATGTGAAAGAGAGAGCGAGAGAGCGTTCCAACAAGGAGTTACATCTTGTTTATTATTGTATTTTCTTTTAATTGTATTTATAAAAAAATTCCATATAGTTTATATTTTAAATATTCTTTTAGAAATCTGTCGCAAATTTCTTTTTCAATGCCAAAATTTTTCGTTTTTTAATTTACTACCAACCGTTTTTGTTTTCAAACTGCCACTATAACGCCGCAGACGTAACCGGCTATCCGATACAACCATTTGGTTGGATTTTAAACTTTCAATTATTTTCTTAATGGTCACTATTTCAACGTTTAACCGTTATTATAACAAAATATACTTTACAAAACAAATATTTCAAAACAACAAGATCACGAATAAATTTTGTACAACAAATTTAAAATTGTATTTAATTTAACGATGGCTGGAACGCAACTAAACTGAACTAATTTTTTTTTGTTTTACTATGGTATTTGGAATTTCACAAGACCGAGAAGACAAATACCAGAACGAAAAATGTAGTTACAATTTTCAATTCCACAAATTTCCAGCGCCATTTCTCTGTTGTGTGGTAATTGTTGAGGCTTTGCTTTTGAAAAAAAAAATTAAAACAAAACACAAAAAATTAACAACAACAATAGGACACATACCACACCTTCAATTATAGCGATGTCATAAACAAAAACAACTACAACAAAAAAAAAAAAAACTGAAAAATCAGTAAAAGAAATTTACACAAAAAAAAAACAAGGGTTTACTTGGTTTACTTTGCCACCAACTGCGTTCCACATAGAAAACAAAAGCAAAAATAGTTAGACAAACTAAAAATATCTAAATAAAAATACTATTGTAAACAAATTGATTGACGCCTGACTAGGGCAGAGCGTGCACTCAAGTTAAACACGTACATACATCAATATGATGTATACGAGTACTTAATATCACACAACAGCAACAACAAACAAAAACAAAATTATAAATGAGGCGGTAGTGTACAAACAAACAGCATTTTAAACGTCAGCTTTAAACTAGTAAGATTTGCAGAATTTATTAGTTGTGTTTTTGTTTAAATATAGTGTAATCCCTGCCGTCTATACCTGTCATAAAGGATAGTGAAATTTTAGTTAAGAAATTCAATTGGCTGTCAATTGATGAAATGTCCAGAACTAAATTTTCATCCTTTAAATCTTATTTGGTACAAACTTGGAAAATAATTTAGGCTCCTATTACCGTTTACAACTCAACTCTACTTCAGTTGAAATTTTGGAATTTGGTATTATCAATTACAACTCAACCTGTCAAAACAAATTTAAGTTGAACTTACACTGCACAGTGGACTATCTGAAATGAAGTTTTAAAGATGGGTATCATACAACCTCTAGGTGTATGATACCAATCAAATCAAAAGTTTTATTTCTTAAAATGCTTATAACTCAATCATTTCAAATCATTTGTAGGTATTGACAAGACCTTTAAGAACATGTATACATTTATGAAATCAAAATAAAACTGAAGAAGTGGCAAGCTGTAAAATAATTTTCAGGTACGAGGTTCCCAACTTTGAGACCACATAGCGCCACCCCTGGAGGGTGTATGGTACCCACCTTTAAAACTTTAGTTCAGAAGCTCCTCTGTTATGTCATGTAAAATGTTGGATCAATTGGCATAGCCGTTTATAAATGACTAGGTGATTTCCAAAATATTTTGATTCTGCCCCACTGTGCACTGTTACAACTTTGTTGTGATATCACCGTTTACAACTTAGTGTTAGTGCGGTTAACAAAAATATCAAAAAATTACAACTCATCTGTAGCAGTTTTTTTAAGTAAATTATTTACGAAAAATGGAAAGCGGATAAGTAAAGTTTTTTAATTTGTCTCCAAGTTCTTTATTAAACACGGATTTCGAACAAATTTATAGAAAAACACAAAGTTACAACAAAAACAGTTTGAAAAACTTGTAAGGCATCCCGATACTGGACGAGGCAAGTCGCAATTTGGATTGAGCAAATTTTTTCTTCATTGTAGATTGAGATAGTCCTAGGTATATTGAAATCGTGGTCACTGCTTTTTTGGTAACTCCCATCAAAAAATCCAAGTACAGCTCCTAATTTCTTCGCAGTACAGATGTCTTTAAGATTATTTTATATCATCCAGTAAAATAGCAACAAGCTTCTTTGTTCAGTTGAAAATAACTTACATATAAATCTGTACAAATTACTTTATTTTTGTATTTATTACTCATTTTAAACTTATTTATTTTTCTTACTTTGCACTGGACAGTTCAACTAGAACATCTACATAAAAGTCTTTCGACCCGTCTTCATAAAAAAGATCTATACTTATATCCATTTTAAATTATTTTATTTGTAGTAAAACACATAAAACAGTTTTGTTTTGTTTTAAAATTTTCATATAAAGTTGTTTTTCTTCTGTCAAATTTGATACTTTAAGTTGGTAACACCATAATAATTTCAACCAAAAAGCAGTTGTATTTTATAATACTAAAAAATTGTTTGGTTATGTGAAAGTTGAGTTGTCTCTCAGATGACCAAACTGAGTTGAGTTGGAAACCGTTTGAAAGTTTCCGGCAGTATTCGACTGATATATTTTTCTATCCCTTCTAGTGAGAAATCGTAAGGTCTTTTTGGCAATTAGATGAGTTGACGTTGGTGCAGTTTTAAGTATTTGATGGAAATAGAAATTCACGAAATCAAGGTCAATTATCATTACTTTAAAATATCCTAGTATAAAAGTTTTGATTTGTCCTCTTTTAATGAAAGAGCTACTGTATGTAAATTTGGGTAAAATTGATGCTGATTTGGTACAATTTATTCATTGGGTCGGTACAATTTAAACTTAGTCAGATCCCAATACTGTCCTACACACGTTATCAACTATTTTTTTAGTTCAATTAAATTAGTAAACATTTTACTTAATTATAACAAAAAAAATCTGGAGTACCTACACTAACCTTTACCATACTTCATGTAATCAGATATTCGTATGGATATATTGCATAAATAATAAGAAGTTAAAAGTATGTTCGAATCGAAAAAATAATTATTTTCGGTTTGGGGTGTCAAGTAAGCTAGCTAGTAAAAATGGATTTACACCAAGAATGATAGAAGACAAGATTACGCCATAGGCATGTTTTCCCGTTAGATAACGTTGTTCGGCCAATGCAAGTCTGTAATCAACAAATTGCTTCAAATAAGTACGTACAAGTGAATCTAAATAATAAGTACAAATTGGCAACCCTGCAAACAAACTCTCATAATTTATATTAAAAAGTCTCACAATTTATAATTATACTCACAGTCAGAATAATTAGTCAATAAATAGCAAGACAGTTTTTCGTGACGTCATTAGGCCGATATGCGCAGAAAATTTAAATTTTATTTTCGGGACTGCGTACCTTGTCTTCTATTATCCTTGATTTATACCACGTATGGTTGTGGCCAATGTTGCCATTTTAGCCTTTTTCTAGTTGGGGTTTAAATTTTTTTCTTTTTGTTTGTCAGTTTGACAGATATGATTTTACTGCTTCCTACAGTTTGACTTAAGTGCCGAACAGCAATTAATTAAATAAATCGTAAATATAAATATGCGTAAATTTAAATACACAAAAAAAAAATGTTTGCACCAATAAATGGAAAAAGAAATAACAGTTAATAGAGGCAGTGTTGCACTGAAAGTTATTGGGGCGGCTAAAAAACAAAACGTTGCAGAATTATCACACTGACTCGTAAGTTCTATTAAAAAAAAAAAAAAAACTAAAAACTAATAAAAACTAATTTCTTTTCTGAAAAAATATTTTGCCTTATTAATAGGTAATACTTTTTATGGATCACCCAGCCCTTGAAAAATGTGACCTTTTTTATGATTTCAAAAGAACACAAAAACAAACTTTTTTTACATTTAACATTTATGCCTATGTGACGTATAAAATAAAATATTTAGACCGTTTTTACACCTTGCAACAAACGCCGAGTTTTTTTTCCTATTCCTTTTGAAAGTTGCTTCGAAACCCTGTATTCTTTTACATTTGAATTTTTTCAAAATATTTATTTTTGAAAGTTTGTTTCAAGGTATATTTATTTTAGTAGGTAGTGGCGTCCCTACAACAAATACAACAATGCAAGAACAACATGGCATTTTGTTGTTGCTTTGTAGTTCGAAATGTCAAAAAACATAGGAGAAAATTGAGTAGGCCTGTATGTGTTTTATTGCCTTTTCACTTCTACACTATAAAATTTCTGAACACATACAACTTTTGACATGTCGAACTACTACATCAGCTGGGCGGACGACACTACCTAGTAAGATAAATATACCTTGGTTTGTTTTTTATGCGTTTCTGTGTTATTAATAAATAAACAAAAAACTGTATTGCCAACTGAACGTATTTAAGCGATTAAACATTCTTAATATAATATTAACACACACACACATTATAAATATTTAAAAATAAGTAATATATTGTTGTAAAATTAATTTTAATTTATTTTGAAGTTACGGATCCCTAAAGTTTCTATGCAAAGTTTTGTATATGTCAACTATTTAATGGAATGAGATAATATGAGTATCACTGGAATGGTAATTAAAAGTACTATCTAACTAAATTGAAATTAATGAAAAATATTATAAAATATCAAGAAATCACAAAAAAAGTTGTTTTTAAAGGATTTTCTTGTCTATGTTCTGACAAAAAGAATGAAAATTAAAAAAAAAATTATTTTTTTGTTCACCTAAAATGTTTCCCAAAGGTAAAAAGTAACCCAATTGTTTTCGCTACAATGTCTGTCAGCGCCTTCTATCTCTGAAACAGTAATAGGTAGACTCTTGAAATTTTCACAGAAGGTGTATAACTGTGGCCGCTATAACAACTACTAAAACTTTTAGGGTGTTCCGAAAGAGACTCGTTTTTCACGTATATGTGTTTATTTCTTAATCAGTAAGAGGAATAAAATTTATATAAATAAATAGTGAGGAGATTTGCATGTATACGGTCTAAATTTTGACCATAATAGTTAGTCTTGAAATTTTTGCAGGAGGTGAATTACTGTGTTAGGACAGGGACATATTTTTCACTTATATTGCCTTTTTTACCGCAATAGGTTCCTATTATTTTCATATAAAGCTATAACAATAATTACTAAAATATAATGAGTAGTATTTCGATAGTGATGCACTTTTCGCGAATATGACTGTTTTTTTCTTTTTTTAATAGTATATACTCGCATACAGAGTGTGTGAATTTATGGAAAAATACAAAAAATAAAAATAACGGGTTTTGCGAGAGTGGAAAATATCTTCGAATAGTTGTAGCCTAATTTTTGAACCGGAACGGGTAGACACTTTACACCTACGCAAACTATGTACAAATTTGTCCCCTAGAACAAATATCAAAACCAAAAATTAAAAGGTGTTTCGATAATGACTCGATTTTACATATATAACCTTATATTGACACTTAAAATTTACACATATTATATTTAACAATATCTACAGTAACAACAAGAAACAAAAATAAATTTAATAATATTGGGGTGGTCCCTTAATGACTCAAAGTTGCAGAATTTGCCTTTCTCTTTAACTTTGTAGGCAAACACTTGATATTTACACAGGATATTTAGTACTATGCTCTAGTAGAAAAAATAATTAAAAATTAAAGCATGCCTCATAAGACGTAAAAAATTATAGACTTGAATTTTTAAAGTTGAACATAGTTAGAAACCATACGTGTGTGATTCTGACTCGCACTTGGCTGATTTATTTTTATTAATTTCTTTTTATTTCCAATAGCACGCATATTACCTCATTCTACCCTAAAATAGTAGAGATTTACCATACTTTACATAAAAATTTAAAGATATATATATAAATTAAATTTATATATATATATATATATATATATATATATATATATATATATATATATATATATATATATATATATATATATATATATATATATATATATATATATATATATATATATATATATATATATATATATATATATATATATATATATATATATATATATATATATATATATATATATATATATATATATATATATATATATATATCTTAAATTATAATTTGGAAATAATTTTTTTATACGAAACAAAAATACAACTTGTCGTTTTTTCTGTAGTCAAAAAGTAGACAACACTTTAAAAAAATAAAATGAAAATAATCAAACAAAAAATGCCTCATCAGGCTTTGTCATGCAACTTTTTCCACCCCGCTTGCCTCCCAACCCTTCTTACTAACAAGAAAAAGTTGCGGCGTTTATTGCAAGGTGTAAAAGTGGTCTTATTCACATAAAAATTTTAATTCAAAATAAAATTCTTGCTTTCAATAAAAAAAAAATATTTCCAAAAAAGAGCAATATCTCACCCTTATAAAAAGTTGAGTGTAAAAAATGTAGCATATTTACCTGGTTTTGGTGCGACATATTTAGAAAAGAACATAATGTTTATTCACACTCTGAACATTTTTGTCAGAAAAGAAAACGCCATAAATAAACTTCAATGTATAATAAAATTTCTAAATAATTATTATAATTATCACTTCCTTATATTGACGACGAACATAAAAATCAACAAAAATTAATTAAACAACCCAAAAAAAATGACTCCTACATTTTAAACATTTTTATTTTTACAGTCTTATCTTTATGGGTCAATATCACTCTCACCTACCATTTGCTTTGATGTTTTATTTACTTTGTTTTGTTAGTTTTTACTGCTCCTAGAGTTTATCCAATTTATGGCCAATTCATGACTACCAACAATTGTTTACATTTGAAAATTGTTCTCGATTCGATCACTATATTTTAGGTGCAATGTATTTGATTCATTCATTAATTAATTGAATCACGCTACATATTCCACTTAAAGAATAAGGTTAGGTAAATAATAAAAGTAATCGAAACTGACTCATTATTGTTTCATAAGTGTGTGGGTGGAAATGCGTACAAACAGGAAATGGGGCGGTGGCGATGTTAGTTGTACTATTTTTGTATTTCCTTGCAAATTGTTGTTAGTGTTTTGAAAATTAAATTTTAACTTACACTATCTTACGCAAATTCAGGTCAACTTTTGAATTGTGGCATTTGAAAGTTTTTTGCTTAGGTTATTTAGGGCGCTGAATTCAAATATACAATCGGTTTTTTGGATTTCGTACCAATGCTGGCAAAGTATTGATTAGTGGGTATCAGATTCTTTTTTGAAGCGGTTTTTCGAAAAAGAATTAAAAAATTTATTTACATTTTTTTTATTAGTAGAACAGACTGAGAACAAGACAATAGTAACATTACGTAATTAGGAATCAATAACGGCACCTAAATCAAAAGTGCTACAGTTATTTGGCAAAGTGTATTACATCCTAAAGGTATGCAACTCATTTCTCTGCAATGCAATTTTTTAAATTTTTTTACAAGCTGCACTAACTGCGAAGCACCTAGCTTATCCGCTGAAATTATCCAACTTATTTTGCTAGAATCTAAGCCGCAACTCCCAGACTGATATGTATGTAATGTAGGGTGAATATCGAAGCAGACCACTTCCATAATGGGTCCCGTTTCGACCCCCTTCGGTCCACTATGATTACAGGCAACCGAAATGTAATTTACGGCAACCCACTTACATTAAGTCATGCGCCACAACCATCCCTTAATCTTGTCTTTAGTGATTTCAGACTGTCGACTGGTAACTGTCGGCCTTCTTTCTCATCACGCAGTCTCTAGTAATTGCTAGCATTTGTTCAAGGCTCAGGTCCCCCATGGCATCTACCAGTGGTCCTGAGTGTTATGCTAGCCAGTGCTGGACATTCACACACAATGTTCGCTGCCGTCTCAGCCTCTTTCCTTTCCCCGTCTCCTCTTCTGCCTCTGCCTAGCCATGAGCTGTAGAGACTCCGACTCGACGTTGTAGGAACGTTTTGAGGTGGCTGCTTCCGAAAAGGATTTGCCTAAGCCCACAGGGCCAGGTGCGTACAATTCATCCACATTTACCTCCATAGCCGCAGGAGTATCTTCATAGACTGACCAGTCCACCCCTAGCGAGGTTTCTTTTTCATTCTATTTCGATATCCTCCCCTGGCCAGTGGCAACCGGAGTTCCTAAAGGGATTAACTTCCCCACCTCTAACGAGGCTTCCTTGTCCATCCCTATCGAAATATACCGGTTCAAAACCATAGGAGAACCTTTAGAGATTAACCTGTTCACCCCTTGCGAGGAGTTCCTGTCCATCCCTTCTGAATTCTTCCCTAGGCCATTATTGGAGAGAACGTCCACCCACACAGAGCTCCTTATGCATGGGTAAGTCTACATTGAAACTGGAGGTCGACCGCTACCCGGAATTCGCTTACTAAAGGCCAAGCACCCTCTTGACCACGCATCCCTGGCGTATGCTGTTCCACCGTGAATTAGGGTGGGGTTCTTCCAGATTAAGGTTCAAGGAACCCTGGCGTCTGGTGCCCCCATTTTCCCCGAAAGCACTGCGTCAACGCTTTGAGAATGAACCGCAATGACAATTAGTGCCCCCGGGGGCACTGATATACTAGCGCACTGCCAATCAAAGTGGATTAGAAGTAAATTTATTTGTTTTTTTTTTTTTTCTTGAGGACATAAATTTTCAACATTACTTAACTTCGTTGTTATGTCGACCTTCTGTGGCATATTCAAGTATCTATGTATTACGGCCAGTGACAGATGGGAATATGATTACGTTTTTACTCTTTGGTTATGGAACCACAAAGAAAAAAATTGTTTGTACTTCTTTTAAATCATTTCCTTTCGAATCGGGATTAATTAAAAATATACTATTTGCAATTTTTTTTCTTTAGTTATTTACTTAAGCAATTTATTCTTGTATTGTTGTTGGCTATACAATTAAGTCTTTAATAGTTAAAAACCAAGCGGGGAATAGTTTTTTGTTTGACTACGTGTTAATTTGTTTTAACACGAGCCAAATAAATGATTAAATGTACGTATTTAGCAGACCTGGCTGGTGTCAATTATATGTTGTAACTAATTACACATTCAAAATTCGAAAAATTCAGTTACAGTTACATGTAGTATTTCTTATTATTTGTGTAATTTGCTAAGCTTTTTCATTGTCAGCAGAAAACACCCAGAGTCTTTGGCGGGAATCGGACCCGCGGCTTTATTTAAGAAATTATTAAAAATGAGGTAATTATTGCCCCTATTATGATTCACAACTTATTTAATAGTTTTGTTGTAGTTGTCAAATACTTATTATGGACTAGCTGTGCCCGCCACTTCGTCCGCGTCCTTCAATATTTTGTTCGATTTTGCTTTGAAAGTAATCCACACCAAATTTCAATACTCCTACTCTTTGTATTGCTTCAGATATGGTTTGTTTATTTACTTTATGTAAAGTTACCCATCCCTGGGTAATTACTCAGGAACATATATAGGCTTTATATTAAATTCTAAAGTTTATATACTATTCTAAAACTTTTGTAGACTTCTGTAAATAGTGTTTTAAATTTCCCGCCCGCTGACAAATATAACAGGTGCTGCCAAGTTTAGAGTGCCATAAAATCGTTAAAATTGCGTACTTTCATTACTTTCTTCTCTTGTAAATAATATATTTTTACGAGAAAGTGTATCCTTTATTTGGACCGAGATTATAAGGTACCTCCTCACCAAACTTTTTTTTAAAGTCGTCCAGTAGTTATTACGTGATGCGAGCACAAACAAACAGACAAAAATTGCTGTTTTGAATACCGTTTCAATTGCTATCTGCACCAGAAACAAAATTTGACAGTTTTATTATATGTTACAACTCAACCCAACTTTCTATTATATCGCACCCTAAATACAAAAGGGTCACAACTCAAAATACTAAAATTTTTAGGAGAGACAAAAACTGTTTATGTGCAGAAGAAACACACTTAACATAAAAATAGACATAACTGTATTTTGCCAGTTAAAGAAGATGGTTATGTGAAAGATACATTTTCAGTAGTTAGAGATATGTACTCTGAATTAATTTATGGAAAAAGTCAGTTTTGGAAAATCTTAAGTTGTGACCCTTTTGTATTTAGGATGCGATATGTTCACTTAAAGTAGTTTTATACGACGTGTATTTGTCATTTGCCTTGTCAGCTTTATAACCCATATTTAATTTCGTGTGTTTGTCAAAATAGCCACTTTACACACGGTTTATAATTTTTGTTTTCGAACGTACATGTGTACTTACATCTGACATAACCTCTGTCTTAAAATTTTTTTGCCGCCACACTGTTTTGTATCAAAATATAAGATTGGCGATTGCAGTATGTCAGATGCTTTGTCACATCAAAATAGAACACGTTCTAAATGAAAAATGTCATGTGTACTGTACAAATGTAAAATACACATGTTATGTTTAAAAGGGTTCACACGACATGTATAGAATTTGCACATAAAAATCGTTAAACGTTACACAGTGGTTAAAAATCCCTTTATTTTCGGATTTTGGGAAGGCAAGGTAGCCACTTTTATAAGAAAACCCAAATTTTTTAATTTCAGGTCAGCTTTGCCTCTTTGATGGTTCTATTTCCAAAATAAAAAGTTTTTACACTACTGTCAATTATTGTGAATTAAATAGTATATAAGTAATCTGTAATAGTGCATAATAATTTACTTCAACTTAAATGATCCTGTGATGATGATTTAGAACTTAATTTTCCGAATTTGTTATGGTTCTAAATGTGAAATTGAAATTTATTCAATTGCAACTAAGGATTATTGCTTAATTACATTTACTGGTAAATTGTGATTGATACTCTCCATTTCCAATTACAGTTACATGTAATGCGTTATTAAAAATATTCAATTATAAATTACAAGTAATTGAAGTTTCATCTTTTTGTCATTGATTTTAGTTTGTTATTTCAATTAAAATAACTTGTAATGTATAATGGGAAATATCATATTACACATTAAATGTAATTGTAAATAAAAGCCCCCAGGTCTGGTATTTAAGTGATTTTGTATGAAAATCAAATACATACTTGCATAAGAAGTAGCATGTGAATAAATTTAATTTAAATCAAACTAAACAAATTGTACAAAAAGGTATTTAACAAATTGGCTTAAACAATTTTAAATGACCAGTGCAAAACCCATAATTTCTTTTACAATTTTGTAAATCACTTTTTAAAGGGCTAGTTATTTTAATTCCAAGTTAAACTGTCGTTAAGCTAAAAATAAATTAAATTTATGTGGTCTTCAGCCTCTCTCTCTCTATCACTCAATCCGCATAGTAACTTTTAGGTTGGCAATTGCTAAAACTCTGTACAAAAAAACAATTATTTTTTCATTTAAAATTAAAAAATATATATACATACATATATGTACATTTAAAGAATTAGTAAAATAATTAATAAACTTACCGCTTTGCGTGACATTTTGTTTTAAAAATTTTTACAATTAATTGTATATATATAATATATATATATAAAAAACAACAAATACAAAACGTTTTATATTTAAACCAGTGGAAAAATATCTGTAAAGAAAAGAACAAACAGTAAAAAGATTAAAAATTTGTATATAAAAATAAAACATTCAATAAACTAACGCACAATTAATGTCCGAGTAATGCTAAAAATATTTAAGTTTATCTACGAATATAAAAATACTTAGAAATATTTTTATATAATTTTTAAGAGAAGATACATTACTACCATGATTGAAATATATAACATTTTTCCCGTAAAAATATCCTATTTCCAAGAAAAAATAGAGATAAAATAGTGAAAGTACGCAATTTTACCGATTTAATGGTACTACAAACTTGGCAACACCTTTTGTTTTTGTAAGCGAGGAATTTTAGACAGAAATTCTACAGAAATTATTTTAGAGAATATATGAATTTTATTTGAACTATTTTTGAATTAATAAATTAATTATTTAGGCTTAAGTTCTTAATTATAAAGAGATAAAGAAAAATTAGATACCAGCAAAGCAGAATGCATTTTCTAGACAGCTACGTCCGTCATCAGTACTCTTCGTATCGATCTACCCGGTAGTTTCAATTGTTTTTGATTTTCTAATTAAACAAACTTATCAAAGAAATAGAATCTGAGAAATTTTAATTTTACATTATATTTCATAGAAGATGGAGCTTTTTGAAATTGTTTTGTAAACTCTATTTCTTTTTTATAATTAAGAACTTAAGCCTAAATAATTAATTTATTATTATAGAGAATTTTTGAATTATATATAAATTTCAGAATTGTTTACAAAGCCTATGGTTCAATACCTTGAGTACTTAGCCAGGGATGGGTAATTTTACATAAAGTACAAAATATTATCAGGACTACGTACAGGCACTGATAGTATAAATTATTTTTTGAAAATTTTGTTGCTGGTTCATATAGTAATCGATATGGAAAACTAAACTCGAATTTTTGGAATTTTGACGATATGTCTGTTGACATGACGTAAAAATTAGAGCATTTTAAAAAAAAACTTTAGTACCGCTATTAAAATATAGGATATCGTTTTTTTCCCGCAAAAATATCTCATTTCCAAAAGAAAAATGACACAAAAAACCGGAATGTGCACAATTCTACAGATTTGAATGACTTGGCAGCACCTTTTACTTTTGTGAACGAGAAAGGTTTGATATTATATACAGAACTTAATAATAGTTTTAGAATTTTATATAAATTTTATAATTTTATATTAAGCCTATGATGCAACATACTGAATAATTTTCCAGAAATAGGTAACTCTATATAAAGTAAAAACACAAATCATATAAGAGTAATAGTCTTAAAATTTAGGCTAAATTACGTTCAAAACAGATGACAAATTAAAAAAAAAAATTGTTAGGACCGTAACGGCGTCGCGGGCACTGCAAATTTATACATATAATAAAATAGTAACTCATTTCCGTATGTCTGTCTGTCTGTCTGTCCGTCCTTCATTGTTTGTGTTCGTATCACTTTAAAACTACTGGATGGATTTTAACAAAATTTTGTGTGGAGGTACCTTAGTATCCTGGTCCCAATATAGGATACTTTTTTCCTCAAAAATATCTTATTTCCAAGAGAAAGTGAAGAAAAAGCAGTGAAAAAAGAAATTTCCAGATTAAAGGTGCTAAAATTTTCGGTTTAAAACTGGGATATTTTCAACACGGTTACATTTTCACCACACACCTTTTTATTTTTGGAAGTGGGATATTTGAGAAACTATGACGCAACAGATGGCGCCAGTTGAATAAAATTTGTATTTTTACTTTGTGGAATTACATTGTTATTAAAATATTTTAAACACCACTTACAGAGGTTTACAATAATTTTTAGAATATAAATTAAATACATAAACCATAACTAAAGCATTATAAAAGTAAGTCTTTCAATTGGTGTGGAATTCTTTCAAAGCAAAACTGACCAAAATTTTGTCAGGCGGGCACAGCTAGTCTTTAATAAAATGTTTAACTGATAAAAAAAAAATTAATATAAATTTGTAAATTTTACACTAATAACACATTGCAAAA
The DNA here is from genome assembly GCA_949628195.1 of Phasia obesa. Classification (NCBI taxonomy): domain Eukaryota; kingdom Metazoa; phylum Arthropoda; class Insecta; order Diptera; family Tachinidae; genus Phasia; species Phasia obesa. The sequence goes on from OX451218.1 coordinate 87,116,143, forward strand.
GTGAAAAAATACACGGACTTGACATTGTAAGTTCGATTTTACTATCAAAGGTTAATAAAACCCTATACTCACTTTGGCAAAATTGATGACCAAATTTTATTTACGGGCCTTATTTTGTTTGCATTAAATTTTAATAGCATTTATTTAACGAATCCTCCAGCTACATTATTGCCAAACAAAGTTACGCGGTATCACCTAATATGAATGTGATGTTAGACAAAAATGATGACACCTTTTTTGAACGGCCCACTGAATCTTTCGAATCTTTCGAGGCCCAGTAATAAAAATTGTTCACCAAATTGGACAAACAGAGTATAGGGTTTTACTACCCTTGAGTAGTAGAACCGAATCTACCATGTATTTTTCGAAAAACTTTTTATTTGCTGAACTGTGTAATTATTTACATTTCACAGTAACGAGGTTGAAAATGACTGTTTGTAAATTATTTACAACAAATGTTGTTTTAATTGAGATGACAGTTCAGGTTGACAATTTTTTTTTCATTGAATCATCAGTTTAATGTCATTAGGAAAAATAAAATAAATCGCTTTATAAGCTGATTTCCATATTTAGACAGATTTGGTTATTAAACTCAATAACAATTTATTATATACTTTTTTTGAGTTAAGGTGTTTAAAAAATAAAATATGTATATTCAGGACAAATATGGTATAAGTGTTTAGACTACGAAAGATCTGAATCAGGGATGGTAAATGAAATCTTCAAATTTTACTCACCGGCTTATATAATTGCATACATAAGTTAGAAAAGGATAATGGGGCCTCGATAAATCTGTATTTTTTTTTTTTTTTACTTTACCATACGTAGTATAAGGTAAAGTACAGTAATCATGAAAAAACTCGAGGTCGGGATTTCGACGGATTTATACGTTTTGAGGTCTCCTAAATCCATTTTGGCTATTTTCGCGGAGATTTGTGGAGATTGTACGGGTCATACCGTTTGACATATCAAAATGAAATTTAGTATGTGCCTTTGGTATATGGGCATAATCGGAAAGGAGCAAGGGGTGGTATACTTACTGCCAAATTTTGTAAACGCTCTACAGGTCATACCGTATGATATCAAAATGAAATTCAGTATGTGCCTTTGGTTTATGGAGATGAAGAGTTGTGTAAATTTTGGGCATAATCGGGATGGGGCAAGGGGTACTTTACTTAACACCCCAAACCGAAAATAATTATTTTTTCGGTTAGAATATATGTACTTTGAACTTATATTCTTTATGTAATATATCCATAAAAAATCAGTTTTCATTGGGTATGGTAAAGTTAAGTGCAGGCCACTCCAGATTTTTTTCAAGTAAAATAAAATAAATTAAATTAAAACTTTTTACGTAATTTTCCAATATTTCCACGGATTGTTCTTAAAAATGTTTCTTGTGATAAAAAGAATTTCTGAAGAAATTTATTTAAAGTAAATGTTTACACAAAGAAAATCAATATCTCTTTCTTCTCCTAAGACGTGTAAAAAAAAACTTGATAAAAGAAAATCTCTGAAAAAAAGACACCCACATTATTATCCGATTAAATTGAAGGAGGAAAAAAATTCTGACTTCTCAAACTTAACGAAGACAAAAGCGCTTCAAGACATCTGTAGAGAACGGGAATGTGTCTATAAACTGTCTGGATTTTCTTTCATTAAATCATGTAGTGCAGACGACACAAAGTGATGCACAGATGAATAGATGGATGGGTGTATGAATGAATGCAACGGGGGGCAAGAAAAACGAAGCAGACATTTTGTCAGACAAAATTTAATTGGCAATGACAATATCTTAATTTAAAATCACTTATTCTACGTATGAGCGGTACCGTTTTTTTTTAAATTAATGGTGTAAGATTGATATCAAAAATAAAAAAAAAATTTCAACAATTTCATTGTATTTTCAGCAAGTGAATTTTTCTTTAAATTTCTTAAATAAAAATACAAGTGAATAAAAAAAATTAATGATTGCAAAAAAACGTCATTTCCGTTCCTTGTAAAACAAACACATTTGAAATTAAATGTTCGCTACGCTGTTCAAGTGTTTAAAATAGATGAATTTTTTTTTTGTTTTTCAAAGAAATAAATTGAAATGTTCTCAAACAATTTAATAAAAGCCGTCAAACAAATAAATTTCTATGCATCAAATACTCGTACAACGTTCAAAATAAGAAAGAAGAAATAAACTAAAATTAAATAAAATAAAAACATCATGTTAAAATTTGAATGCTCGCATACTCGTATGTATGACGTTTTTTACATTTTTTTTAATGATTTTTGATTTTTAATTTTTCTTTAAGCCTGCCCACAGAAAATCTTTTATTTTTCTTCTTATTTGTAATCGCCAATATGACTCAATGTTTATGATTAACAAGTGAGTTTTTTTTTAATAAACAACACGTGATTTATACAGTAAAAGTATATTTAAATACTCGCTGTGCCCGCCACATCGTGGGCGTCCTGACAATATTTTGCTTGATTTTGCTTTGAAAGTTTCCAAACCAATTGCAAGACTCTTACTTTTATAGTGTTTCAGTTGTGGTTTATGTATTTACTTTATACAAAGATACCCATCCCTGGATAAAATTCTGAAATTTATATAAATTTCTAAAATTCTAAAAATTATTGTAAAGCTTTGTAAATGTTGTTTAAAATATTTTAATAACACTGTAATTCCACAAAGTAAAAATACAAACCAAATACAAATTTTATTCAATTGGCGCCATTGTTGGGCAATTTTGATTAAAATATCCCACTTTCAAAAATAAAAGGTGCGCAACCGTGTGTAAAAGTTCCCAGTTTTAAACCGAAAAATTCATTACCTTTAAACCGAAAATTGCGTACTTTTACTGCTTTTTCTCCACTTTCTCTTGGAAATGAGATATTTTTTGCGAAAAAAAAGTATCCTATATTGAAATCATGATGCTAAGGTACCTCTCACAAAAATTTGTTAAAATCCATCCAGTAGTTTTTACGTAATGCGAACGCAAAAGAAAAGCAGACAGGCAGACAGACGAAAATGAGTTAATTTTTTATTATATGTATAACTTTATATGAGCCCTTGATTTTGAAAGTGGTATATGTAAAAAATTTTAAAAATCTAGTTTATCAGCTATTTCATTTTCAAATCCTAATAAAATACCATAAACTGATGTAATTCGCAGTATGACATGAAAATTAAGTTGATAAATTGAGTTTATTTTTTGCTTGGTAAACAAAATTCAGTTACTGTATATTTTGATAGTGGTATAAGTCAGTCTGTTTTCAAAGTTTGTCAAAATATTTGTTAGTAATTTTATCATGTCTTCAGATAGCGGTTCAGCTATGATCGGGTAATCCTATTAATGCAAAAATACACTATTTATAGTTAATTATAGACATTATACGGCGAAGAAGTATAAGTAGTGCTCCCAAGAAATGGAAACAAATGGTTCAGAAAGATTTCGTTTCATTTCGACGAGTAAACGAGGAGAATCAACGACTAATAGAAAGATAAACACCAATGGAGAAGCTGTGTCGTGGCTAAAATACAATGGATTAGATTTCTAAAAAATGCTCCATATAAGATGTTTTATAAAACTTCTTTGGATGACAATTTCGAATTCAAAGTGTTACACCTTTCATCTAAAGGAGGAAGCCCAAGAATATACGAAAATATTGATTTGCTTTCATTATACACAACCATTAGACCAATAATAGAAGGAAAACGTAAATATATCTATACCTATATCCCACCAATTTTCCACAAACACTTTATTTCCCTAAATACTAAAAAATAAATTACTTAGTAACAATGTAATGAGTTTGAATAAAATGTTAATTTCTAACAAAAAAATTTTTTCTTGATGGTTTAAGTCATTTATAAACTCATGCAGTTAATTTTGAAAATGGTATAAGTCATTTCAACCTTTCAAAATCACACAAAATGGTTATAAATTTCACACTCATAATAAATACTTATTTGTTGGCACTATTTATTTGTCAAAATATTTAATTCCATAATGCAAAAATATTTTTTAATCCTTTAAAATGCAAACCTCTTAATATCTCGAAACAAGAAATATATGACTTATACCATTTTCATAATCAAGGGCTCATATGAATTCTTTAAAATGCAAACCTCTTAATATCTCGAAACAAGAAATATATGACTTATACTACTTTCATAATCAAGGGCTCATATGAATTCTTGTCATTTTTTTTTCTACAGATTATAAGACGCGCTCAAAATTACATAAGTAGAAATTTAGAGTAAATATATCGGGTTTTTAAAAAGATATTATTTTCTTCGAATTGAGCAAAACCCCCGTCGAATCCATCATAGTGATGTATTACTTCATCATAGTGATTTACTAAACTTATTGCTGTTATATTTTTAAATTTCATTTGTAATTATATATGAAATATACTAGTCAATTACCGGGTATGGATTTATTATCACCATCGTAAAAATATATGTAAAATACATAAACAATTGTAAGAAAAAGTTTGGCAAAGCTTTAACAAGACGAAACGCTTTATTTTTAGGCATGTTCTGAAACTAGCATGATTTTGAAATCGCATGTGATTTGAAATCGCCAATTTTTTTTCTGCATGCTCTGTAAATCACGCGTTTTGCTTGGGTTTTCCAACTTATGTTCGAAAACTAAAAATATATGTTTTTGTGATGCAATACATAAGCAGTTGCTTTGAAAAAAATTAAAATTTTAAAAAAGGAAGATAAAAATAATATCTTTAATGAAAAAACAATTTTAACTAATTATTTTATTATATTTATAAAAACAACAAATAATAAAAAATATTTCCTGCAAATAAAGTTTTTATAAAAAATATTGCATATCAATAAAACAAATTTAACTAATTTAATAATTTAAGAAACAGGCATTTGAAAAAAAATTGTTTTTTTTTTTTCACTTTCTTTCGAATCAAGAAGTTTTGTCCGTAAGTGTATTTATGTACAGTGGTCGAAAATAGTCTACACGCAACATATATTTTTTCAAAAAATATATTTTTTATACTTTTGATTTATTAATTTAAAAGCTTACAAATAAGAAACAAACTTAAAATATTTTTCGCTTTAACTCTCGAAAACTGTCTCCTTTTCTCGTAAATTTTGGACGCAAGAATTCCCCATAGATTCTCAATTGGATTACAATATGGACTGCATGCTGGCCATGGTAATACATTTATATTTTTGGATGAGATCCATTCCATACATTTCCTAGAAACATGAGTAGCTGCATTGTCTTGCTGGAAAATGTATTCTTCATCTGGATTGTCATCCAATGTTGCAATCAAGACGTCTTCTAAAAGCTCCAGTTACATTTCGGAATTAATTTGTGTTGTTATAAAGCATATGGGAAGTTTAAAATTGTAGAAAAAGGCTTCCCACACCATGACACTTCCACCACCATGCAAATCATGTCAATAACAACTGTAGCAGTCTGGACCGTCAAAATAATTTTTTTTTTCATCAAAAAAAATTACGTTTTTCCACTTATTTGTCCAAGACATGTGGTCCTTTGCAAATAAGAAACGTTTTTCTTTATGCACCTTTGTCCAGCGGGTTTTTGACTTAACTTTTTTCCATCTTATGGTGGAAGTGCCATTTAAAACGTTGGCAATTGTTCCGAGTTGTGACTGGAAGGCTGTTTTTTCTTTATTTAACGGAAAGTTAGTCGATTGAATCTGACCCTTTTGCCGAGAAGTCAGTTTGGAATAACCTTTTGTGGGAGCCTTAATGCCATATATTTTGCCCAGTTTTAAAAAGTTTCTAACCACCTTTTCAGAACGGTTTATTAACCTATCAATTTCTCGATTTTTAAATTTCTTATAATTTTTTTTTTTATTCATTTAGCCGCTTTCCAGAACCTATTTTTTCACTTCCAATTGTTTTTTTAAGCCTCGATGCATAAATTGCTTCAATTTTACTATTTTTCAAAAAAACACTTGTTTACGCCACCAAATTTACTAAAAATACTAATATTTTTTTTTGCTGCGTCCAAATATATTTCTCATATAAAATGTAATAATTTTAAAAGAGAATGCATATTTTTTCCTAAAAACCGTTAGACAAGTTATTGTTGTTAATAATGTTACTTTGATAAATAATATAAACGATAAAGCAAAAGTAATAGCACTAGGGGAAATAAAATAAGAACAATTCATATTTCAGAAATTAAATGCGGCCAAACCATTTTCGACCACTGTATATGAATACCGTAAAATCGCTATAATGTGAACATATCAAAAAATTCAAGGTTGTTTAATATATCGAATTGGTTCACATTTTCGACTGCAATAATTTCTAGTACTGTTCGTCATATTTTATCTCTAACATCAAACCCTTTAGTTCCAAATTGTAAAAAAGTTTCTGGCAACTTGCCACTATTCGACAATATACGACAAATGACAAATAAATATTTAGAATAATTCTGACATCAAACCAAAACGTCTACCAAATTAGCATCTCCAGAAAAATATTAAGAGTTGAAAAAAAGAAACGAAAATTATGTATGTATGTAAGTGGAAAAAGCGTTCCATAAATATGCTACTGAGAAGATTCAAGGAGAAAGATTTGTTGAGTTTAATGGGGTAGACTAAAAAATTTAAGCTCGAAAATTTATTCGAAATAAAGAATTCTTCATATGGTTTTATAACATTTTAAGGCACAAAAAAACCCTTTTGATTTCTCTATTAAACAAGCAATTCTATATTTTTAATAAAAATTTATCATCCGGATATCAAAGAGTTCATATAAAGCAATAGACAGAGCTTTAATTTAGTAGAACTTTCACATTTGCGGGGGTTTACAGTCGTCACATGCAAATGTTTTTTGTGTTGCTTTTCAAAAACATCTTTTTGCAGTTTTCTTTATTTTTTGTTAGCGTTGTTGTATTAATATTTTCGTTTTTATTATTCAAAAAATTTCATTTGTTGTACAATAAAAATAACTGCAAATCAAAAGAGCACGAAAATTTATTTTTAAATGCCAGACACTAAATGATGTTGCAGTTTATATCAGGGATGGTAAGTTGGTACAATTGTACTATTTTTTACAGCATTTTTAAACCCTCGTCTACATTAGTCATTAACATTTTTAACAAAAGTCAAGCTTCATCTATATATATATAAAAAAAAACAATATTAAAAATAATGTTTTTTTTATATGAAGTTTTACTTTTATTAAGACATGTTAATGTCTCATGGATACGGGGGGTAACGATTGCAAATTGCTCAAATTTGTTTTAGAAATCATGGTTTAATTTGACACTAATTTTACGGTGCTTATAATCGTCCTTCAGAGCAGTTAATTCGACAAACTATAGATCGTTATCGCAATTCATATACTCCTTTTTGTGCCTCAAATCGAACGCTTTAGTATCGGAGACATTAGGTTTAAGAAGTATGGTGCCACAACACGCGAGACACAAAAAATTTACTACAAGAAATATTTGGCGAACTAATAATTTCAAGAAATGAATCTCGTTCATGTGATTTAACGCCATTAGGTTATTTTCGCTGGCGATATGCAGATAAATCAGAAACGATCGAGCACTTGAAACGGAATATTCGACGCTGTATTTATTTGTTTCGATATTGTTGAAATATAGGCAGATATGTGCAAATTGGACCTCTAGGTAACGCCATATAATATGCCCGATGATAATGACAAAATTACTCCAAAATTGAAAAAAATTAATCGTATCGAAAATTTACACTAAAATCTATTTTGTAATAAATTTTTAAAAAATTACCACAAACTATATATTTGAGTCCGAAAATAACAATTTAAAAATCTGTTTGGTACAATTTCAAATCTTCATTTGCCATCCCTGGTTTATATGGATGTGGATGTATGCCACCATACATCCCTTCTTACACCAGCATGTGTGAGTTTTTTGTTTTTTATTTTAGTTCGTTTGTTTTTGATTTGGTTTTGAAGTAAAATCAAGTTCAAGGCAAATTACAGTTCGTAGTTTCTTAAAAAATAACAAAGTGTTAAAATAATTTTTAAGAAATTCAAACGATTAAAAACGTTTTATTTTATTTTTGTATGTCAGTTTAATGATTGAGATTTTAACTTAGTTGAAAGTTTAAAATGGTTTTTTAAGCTCGAATAAGTTTTTATTTGTTATCCGCATGTCGTCTTCCATCACATACTTATGTATGTGCCAGAGATCGTAGAAATGTACAAGAAATTTTAATGGACACCTTGAAAACACTGTACACCTTCTATACATTGAAGACATTGCCTTTCTTTCGGCATGTACATCTGATATTAATGTGTGGCTATGACTGTACTTGTGTACATCTTGTGTATATGCTTTAGCAAGCAAACACATGGGTGGGAGTTGCCATATTAGCGTTTTTTGTAACTTTGTAACTAGAGACATAAAAGTGATAGTGGGTATTTATTTATATTTATTATACAAAAATAGTCCGAAGGACCGAGATCAATTTTATTAAATTAAATGTTTGTACAGAATTACACTTAATTTCACCAAAGCGAAGTATTAATAAATAAATAAAAGTCATGCATACATTTTTCAATGTATTTTTTTTCGATGTCCATTGTGTAGCTTTGTGTGTATAGAGGATAAAATTTGTACACTAAATTAATCTCTGGTATGTGCCTTCCGAAAAGCCACCAGTAAGCACTTTTACTTTTTTTTGCTGAGATCGAGATTATGGCGGCCAATTGGAGAACAAGGCACTTCTTATCGGTTTTGCATGGACTAAGGGTGTAGCCCTTAATGTCAAAATTCATATATGCCGTTTTACATTATGTTCCGTTTTACACTATAATTCAAGTTTTGAGATTTAGATCGGAGATGGTAAGACCAGTGTTCAGAGGTTTTCATTTATGATCATTGAAATATCAACATTTCTCACAAATGAGACTTCTAAAATTTTATATACAGTGGATCAATAAAGTTTAGGCACATCATGATTTTCAAGAGTGTTCTGTTAATAACTTTGGATCTGATTCACTTAATAAAATAATTTTGATATCGTTTTAAAGATTGAGTGTTATATTGACCATTTAGAACAAAAAATAATTTATATCTTATTGTTTCTAATATATAACGCTTTAAAAACTAAAAAAACAAGCTATGTCTATCTAAAAAAAAGTTTAGGCACGTACTGCATTAATGCCCTTTAATCCCTTGTATAACGGTAAATTTTCCTCAGTAGGCGAGAGTTTTAAATGTAAAAAATATTCTTGGTATTTAATTCGCGACGAAAACAGCAAAATGAGCAATCGTTCAGAAATTTCCGTAGATGTCCGTAAAATTATAATAAATCTTCATGCACGGGGAAAATCCTATCGCGAAATTAGTGTGATTGTACAAAGGCCCTATACCAGTGTAAGAAACATCATAAAACATTATGAAAAAACCAACAAATTAGAGCGTGAGAGGAGAAGTGGACGTCCAAAAAAATTTACATCTCGTCCGGAGCGAAATTTACATCTCGCTCAAAATCCAAAGATTTCAGCTGTAGAATTGTGTCGGGAAATGAAGAAAAGTTTTGGTGAAGACCTTAATCCACAAACATTAAAAAATACGCTGCACGGAGCTGGATATCATGGAAGAGTTCCCCGTCGCAAACCTTGTCTTTCAGACATAAACAAGAAAAAGCGGTTAGAGTTCGCAAAACTCCACATTAATCAGCCTGAAGCCTTCTGGAGCAGTGTGATATTTAGTGATGAATCGAAGTTGAACATTTATAATTCAGATGGTCCAAAAAAAAATTGGAGAAAAGCAAACAAAGAGCTTCAAGAAAATAATATTATTAAGACTGTGAAGCACGGTGGTGGCAATGTTATGGTTTGAGGATGTATGGCGGCATCTGGAGTGGGAAATCTTGTCTTTATAGACGACAAAATGAACAATCACTCTTATTTAAATATTTTAAAAGAAAACTTATCTCCAAGTGTTGCGAAGCTGGGCTTAAATGGGAAATTCTTGTTCCAACAAGATAATGACCCAAAACATTCTTCATAACTTGTGCAGGAATGGCTTATATACCACTGCAAATAGTTAAAAACCCCTCCGCAATCGCCAGACACGAATCCTATAGAGTATATTTGGCACTTACTAGAGAAAAAAATACGGAAACATCACATTACATCCAAAGAATCACTTAAAGCGGCACTTCGCTTAGAATGGGAAAAAATTACTCCTGATGAAACATCTAACCTAGTAAGAAGTATGAGTAGACGTTTAGAAGTAATTATCCAAGCTAAAGGAGGTTCAACCAAATACTAGACATGCAAAAACCCCGAATATTCTGAATATTTTCACATGTGTGCCTAAACTTTTTTTACATAAACTTACCTTATTTTTTAGTTTAAAAGCCATTGTATATTAGAAATAATAAAATATGAATTATTTTTCGTGTTAAATGGTCAATAAACCTATCAATCTTGAAAATAGCATGAAAATAATTTTATCAAGTTATGCAGATGCAAAGTTACTGGCGAAACACTTTTAAAAACCATGTTGTGCCTAAACTTTATTGATCCACTGTATATTTATTTTACACGCTCATAAACGAACAAAAAATTTTCTCTTTAACTATCTCTTTTTTAGCATTCATACATGAACAGTGAAAAACAAGAAATATCCACATTATTCATGTGTAAATGTTGATAAATTAGCTTCTTCTCATTAATGCTGTTTTACAGAAAATTTGTATATATTGTTTTTCATTTATGAGATTTTTCATTTGCGAGTGTTCATTTATGAAATTTCTCACTTCCCACACTTTGTTACTGCATACGCCACACAGAGGGGTATTTTGTCAATCTAGCCGGACATTAGGCCAAAAATTAAATTTAAGAAATGTAAAAATTTAAGTACGCAGATCGACAGTGAATTTTTAAGGCTTTTTCTTGAAATTTTTCGTTTTGGGACACTGTTAAAATCAGGAAAGTTGTGTAAATCGCATACTTTTTACGATTTTGAGAGGTTTGCAATATTTTTTTTTGTAGCTAAACGTTAAATTGATTTTTTTCTGTGAAAGCCTACAAATTTTATTTATTAGTAACTATAGACAAGTTGTGAAAATCGCCCTTATAGTAAAAAGAAATACAAACGATTTTTGCTCTCATTTTCGAACTTCATTCAAATTTTGATTTTAAATAATATGAAATCAAATGTATTACAGTCTGAATATACCTTTAATATAAAATAAAGCTGCAACGAACAAAGCCTAGATTTTTTTACTAAAATAACAATAAAAGTATTCGGAAAGTAATTATTATTATTATTACAAAATCAATGTCGAAGATAATAATTTATAAAAAATACAAAAACTAATAAAGCCTATTTCGTCGTCTATGATGAGTAATTTCTAAAATATAAATAATAATTATTCGTTACTTAAACTTTGTATGAAGAGAAAAACAAACAAACAAAAGACGTCAAACCAGTTTATAAAAAATTAAAAAAAATAATAAAATTAATAAAATTTTCACCCATAATAGTGGAGTAGTGCTTGTTATGTTGTGGCCACTAACATTTTGTGAATAAAATTTAACACAAATAACCAATTAAATTTAAATACACTATGCATTAATTGAATGTGTGTGTAATTTTTTTATGACTATTACAAACATCTAATGAATGTTTTTAATCGTTTTTTGTTCTCTCTTATTATAGTAAACTTTGAATCAATGAAGTTTCTCATTCACAAAAACTTATTTGTTAATTTATACCAGTAGAGAATAAGTCATCCGTCACTTAAAACACAAATCACCTTTACAAACAAAAATTTAATAAAATAACTTTTTTATTAACTCTGAGGTATTTGATAAAATAAATGACCACAAAAAATGGACTCTCCTTATCAAAAAACATTTTATTAACTAAAATTTAAAATTATATGACTTAATCCTTGTACACAAAACATAGTTTTCACAACTTTTGAATAAAAATAACAAACTATATGATTTACATTATATACTCGTATGTACGTATGTATATTATCTATACTGTATAATAAAATAGTAACACGTTTTCTGTGTGTCTTTCTTTTTGTGTTCGCATCACGTAAAAAATACTGGATGGATTTTAACAAAATTTTTTGAGGAGGTACCTTAGTATCCTGATTCCAATATAGGATACTTTTTTTTCCAAGAGAAAGTGGAGAAAAAGCTGTGAAAGTACGCAATTTTTTTTTTGATTTAAAGGTACTGCATACTTTAAGGCATCTTTTATTTTTACAAACGGGATATTTTAAACACGGTTGCGCAAGAGATGGCGCTGTTTTAAAATAATGACAAAATGAATTGAATAAAATTTGTATTTGATTTGTATTTTTACTTTGTGGAATTACATTGTTATTAAAAAATTTTAAACACTTTTTACAGAGCTTTCTCGGATAATATATTGCTGTGATAGTAAAAACATTTGTTACAAGAACAACAATTTGCATTTCTAGGATTCATTAAAAAGCTTTTTTGTTCTAAATAATTATAACAGTTGTCATATACACAATAAAATATAACAACAATTATCTGTGATAGTAGTTATAGTTTTTAGAATAGTACTGTTAAAATAATTTTTTGAATTTTATATAAATTTTAGAATTTTATCCAGGGATGGGTACCTTTAAATAAAGAAAATACGTAAGAGTCTTAAAATTTGTGTGGATTACTTTCAAAGCAAAATCGAACAAAATATTGTCAGGACACACACAACGTTTGTGGACACAGCTAGTAATTTTTATAAAATTAAGAATTTATACGAGGGTGTTCGAAAAATAAATGAAGAATTAAATTTTGTTTAATTTCTGGAAAAAAACTTTTCCAAATTTGAAGCCCTTTAAAAAATGTATGTACGCGTTCTAACCTCCCCCAATGATGGCGCACAGTGGGGAATTTAGGCAAAATTTTAAATAAATATATAGTTTCTAAACGAATAGCTAGATTGCATTGATATATAACATGACTATAGTAGAGGTGTAGTCGAACTTAAGTTTGAAATTTAGTCTTTATAGAGCTTAGAGGGCGTCACAATGCTCTTTACATATCTGATTGGGGAATTTTGTAAATTTAGTATTAATGGCAATAGAAAACAAAATTATGTTCTGAATGTTGCTTTCAAAAACACTGGATTAAACTATTATATGGTTGCCATATCTGGTAACTCTTTCATCTTTTGTGTTTAGTTTGTTAGTTTATCATGAATAGGCTAAAGCCAGAAGACTACGTGCAAATTAAGTTTGTGGTAAAATTCGATTTTATAGCAATGGGATGTCAATAAGCAATAGATAGATAGATTATCCACAAAAAGTCACTATATTGGGGGTGGTAGATTTATTGATCCTCACTTTTTTAAAACTCGGGTTGGCGTTACCTTCTCAACGGCAAGTGGTAAAGAGCCATGATGCTAAGAAAGTTCGGTAAAATGATATTAAGCTAATCTTTTAAGCAAAACTATCCAAAGCGATTAAACTTATTTTTACTTCTATGGATTTGTTAGGACGTCAAAAATATAGCTTTTACTATTTGGCAACGATATGGACGTTGGGCGAAATATACATTTCTTTAAAAATGAGCTTGGTCCAGCAATTAATTAGAATTAATTAGAATTGGAACACTAGATCAATTAAGTAAACACGATTGGATTTGTATTAATAGAGATTCAACACTGCATCAAGGAAATTCATCCAGATTAATACAAAAAGGGCAAGAAAATTTTTAAAAAATATAATGCAACAGCAAAACCGCAGAAATCATTTGTTTGATGTGTTGTAATTTAAAAAAAATTTATACACTTGAAAAAAAAATTGTTTATTTTATATCATGAAGCTTACTTACACGTCTGGTAACTCGATTGACATTCAAAATTTTTCTTTGTTTACTAACAATAACCAATGTTGTCCATTAAAGTTTTTTATGTTTATTATTAAGTTAAACAGGTGATTTGCAACAGAATAACGTTTGTAATTTATTACAATTATTTTGTTTATCTTTCTAATATACAAATTGTTGTTTATCTTTCTAATATACAAATTGCAAATTTTTATTAAAAATTATTAAGAAAATAGTTTAACCAAAATGCTTTGATTTTAGTTTTTTTTTTTTAATTTCAAAAAGAATTAGAAATGCATAAACCAGATGATGTCTGTTGCGGCCATTGCCGTAATTTATTTTTGTTCAAATAATTTGTTTTATTTATTATATTTATACTTTTCTTTATGCTTTGCTACTCTTGTGTAAAATTTATTTTAATTTTGATTTACTAAAATATTTATTTTTGAAATTGAAAATGAATCGTATTTTATTTGGTTCAACAGATCCATTCTTTGAGGAAGTTAGAACCAGAAACCGTCAACATTTCTAAAAATACTACAATCGATTGATTGAAATTGCATCACTATCGGAACACCCTTTAAATGTTAGTAATTGTTGTTATAGCGGCCATGGTAATACACTTTTTACAAAAATATCAGGAGCCTACCTATTGCGGATCAAAAAATAAGGTAATTTACGTGAAAAACATGTCACTGGCGGAACACCCTTTAGTTTTTAGTAATTGTCCTAGCGGCCGTGGCCACACATCTTCTCCTACAGCCCAAGAAATAACGACATAAACCCAAATAACACGTCACTTTCGAAACACCCTGTACGTTTTAATATTTGTTGCTATAGCGACCACAGTTATTCACCTTCTCTGAAACTTTCAAGAATCTAACTACATAAACACAAATAACACGTCACTTACGGAACACCCTATACGTTTTAGTTATACACCTTCTGTGAAAACTTTAAGAGTCTACCTATTATGGTTCAAAACTTAGGCCATATACATACATGAAGTGCTGGCAAAGTATTGAGTAGTGTGTAACGAGTATCGAGTATTTGATCATTTTTTTGAGTACTCAATACTCAAAAAAGTTACTTGAAACTTTTAACGTTATAGTTTTGGTAACAAATTAAATAAAAAATTTAACGACTTCATTAAAACTCTGATTAACAGTTAGTTTCTATTATGTAAACAAAAGTATTGAGTACTATTGAGTAACCAATTGATAAGTATTGAGTAGTATCGAGTAATTAAAAATAGCAGAAATAGCCAGCACTATATACATACATGCAAATCACGCCAACATCCTTGTTTACATATATACTGAACTAAGTTTTAATTGCTGTAAATTTCAAGGGTATGCCTCCTACCCTTCAAAAAATTGGGTGTAATTTATAGTGCAGCAAATCCGGTTTATATATTTTGTTTGTATGCCTACCTCTGGGTAATTTATCAGAAAGTTGCAATATAGATTTATTATAATACTCTAATTCTACAATAATTCTGTTATTGTAAAATGGGGCTAAAAATTCCCGTTTACAAAAATAAAAAGTAGTGCCAAGTTTTTAGTTTTATTAAATTGGTAAGATAGCATTATAAATTTTTTATTTTTACGGGAAAAATTATATGTTATTTGAAGCGAGGTACTGAGGTATCTTTCCGAAAAATTTTATTCAATGCTGCAAACACAGACAGACAGAGAGACAAAAGTTTAAAAAATTGGTGTTTTGTACTCCATACCAAATGTTATTGCTAGTACAGATAGTACTAGCAATAACATTTTCAAAAAACATTTCGTGTATGGAACGAACCTGTACTTTACAGACAAAGTTTTTTTTTATACATACATATGTATAGATATCTGGTTAGTTTTTGGTCAGAAGATACACATAAATTTATCTTTTAATATTTTAATCTCTTAAATATGTCACACTGAAATACGATATGATGTCATATTCTACCAGATCCTAAATAATAAATATCACTTTTATAGTTTTACCGCTGTTTTACGCAACATACTTTTTATAAAATTCAAAAAAGGAAAATTTAAAATAACTCACATGAAGTTTAACTGTGCAATTTCTCTAACCGAGAAAGTCTCTCTGTTTCTAAAAATGATTACATCACGATTTTATCTTAGAACACTAAAGTTAGTATTAAAATAGTTTCCCTCTCAGTTTCAGGTAAATTGTAAAAATGGGCAATAAATAATATTGGCTTGAAATTATTAAAAAATTAATGATTATTCATTCATTTCTTATTTGGAATTGTTAATTTTATACGTTACACCGCCAAAGCCAACTAACTGATTTATTTATAACTTGAATTTGTTTGTACTTATGTGTGAGTGTGTTGGGATTAACTTTTTTTTGGGGGAATTAAATTTTACTTCATTCATATCTTTCCTTTAGTTGTTTTTTTTTTATAATCATAGCGGCGCTTCTTCTTTTACGTGAACTTGACATATTTACGTGCTTTTATTGAAAAACAAAAATAAATATTTTTTGAGTCATACAAAAAACTCATTAGCTTTTATTTTAAACTAGCTCTGCCCAAACAAGTTGTGTGCGTCCTGACAATATTTTGTTCGATTTTGCTCTGAAAGTAATCCACACCAAATTTTACGACCCATCCCTAGATAAAATTCTAAAATTTTCTCTTGGAAATGAGTAGTTTTAATGGAAATAGATAATATATACTTGAACCCAGGTTCTAAGGTACCTTCCCAAGCAAATTTAATTAAAATTCATCTAGTAGTTTTAACGTGATGCGGATCCAGATAGATGGGCAGACAGAAATACATTTTAAACATTTATATTTTGGTGCAGATAGGAATGGATATATTCCATATGTACTACTAAGAGCAGATAGCAATAAAATTTTCAAAACACAGCAGAACTTTCTGCTTAGATATTCAAAATAGATTTACAATTGATAAAAAGTTGCATATAATATTAATTGTGGTTTTCGCAACTATAAAATTCACACTAAGCGTTTTAGAAACTTAACTCAAAATGCCATTAAGAACTGAATTGAGAATTACGTAAAAAAGTAATAACATTATTCAAGTTTAGAAGGCGATTCAGTCCAATGTGCCGCGGGTCAAAAATAGAAGAGAGATTTTCATCAACGCTTAAACAGTTAAAGTTGTTATCGATTAAAAAAAATAATCGTGCATGTTATTTTTGGAACTGAAAAATAAATATTTTAATTATCACTCATAAAATAAATACCAAAATAAAAACCATGTAATTTTAGTGTTTTGTACGGAATTTATTGTTTATCATGATATAAATTCATCAGATATGAATACTACGTAAGCAAATATTTTTAATATAACCAGCGTTTGCTTTAAAAGAAAACAAAAAAAAAAAAAAAAAAAAATGGAGTGGCCTACACTCAACCATACCCAATGGAAACAAATATTTTTATTGTTATATTACATAAAGAATATCAGCCCAGTTATGAATATTCTTGGGGAAATTTTTCCCTTCCCAATGTTTTGTTCCCGGGAAAAATCTCCCTTATTCTAATCTCCCTGGGAGTAGCAAAAAAGGCAGTGGGTAAATCGAAAACAGCTGTTTTGCTTTTGACATTTTATTTCAAGTTTAATAATAAAAAAACAAGTGAGAGTGCTATAAAGGACATGCCGAATTTCATATACCCTTCACCATATTAAATATTCCTTTACCAGAGTAAAGGAATATTTATTTCCTAATTTCACAATAATATACAATTTTATCGAAAATTTTTTGTAAAATTTTATTAAAAATTTTTTTTTCGTAAATATTTTATCGCAAATTTTGTGTAAAAACATTTTATAGAAAGTTTTTTGTAAAAATTTTACAGAAAAAAAATTATAAAACTTAGGATTTCTCACCCTTGAAAAATCCACTAGCTATACCTGGATGCTTCTACATTACGGTAAGCGAATGAAGCACCTGATGTCTATTTGTATTTTTGGCCATAAAAACAAGTTTTAAGTCATTGTTTTATACATATTTATAAATTTGATACTTACATTTCCGCGCAACTCCCTTTCAAATATATGAGGAAAAAAACTCCCAAGAACAGTCATTTATTTCCCCCTTTTTAATATTTATTTATTTATACTTTATAATACATACGGTAGAGAAAAGGGAAAAAATTCCCGGTAAATTTTAATTTATAACAGCAGGAATGGTAGAAGGGAAAATTTTCCCGGGGAATTGTTATTCATAATTGAGCTGTATAAGTTCAAAGTATATCCGAATCCAAAAATTTATTATTATCGGTTTGGGGTGTTAAATAACTTCCCCTTTCCCCTTTCCGATTATGACCAAAATTCATACAGGTCTGCATCTCCATTAACCAAAGGCACATACTGAATTTCATTTTTATATGTCATACGATCTGACCTGTTGAGCGTTTACAAAATTTGGGAGTAAGTAAAGTACCCCTTGCCCCTTCGCGCTTATGCCCAAAAACTATACAGCCCTTCATCTTCATATACCAAAGGCACATACTAAATTTCATTTTATATGACCTGTACAAACTCCACAAAATAGTGGTAACCACATTTCTTTTTATGAATTGATAATCTTTAAAACACAATTGATATTCTAAAATTAAAAAAGTATTGCTTTATATGTTAATGATAATTATTTCCTGATTAGATAAAAACTAGGGTTTTTATAGATTTCCACACTCAACCAATTATACTTTTATTAAGAATCAGTGATCAAAACATACTTTATGTCGTGTTCTTTTGATTATTAAGTTTTTTTTTAACATACAAAAAATGTAATTTCTAAACCAATTCTGCTAGTTGAGAATTAAACTAACAAAATCGACAGAAATTAAAATTATTGATTTCGGTTCAAAAGTAAAAAAAAACTATAATGCCCCATAAATTAAGTTCGTTAAAATCCCTTTGATAACCATATACATTTTCAAAAGAAAAAGACGACTTGCTTAAAACTTTTGATAACCATATACATTTTCAAAAGAAAAAGACGACTTGCTTAAAACTTTTGATTAAATTTTTTTTTAGATTTATTCGAATACACCTAGAATAGCCTAACAATCAGTTCATCATACGTTTCAATTTTAAAAAATATATTGGAATTAAAAATATTCGAATACATGTGGCATAATTTAATAAAAATGTAAAAAAAAACAAAAAAAAAAGAACAAGAGAACAGTTTGTTGCCTGTTATAAAAGCAATACATGCAACAAAAAAGAACAAAAGAACAGTTTGTTGCCTGTTATAAACGCGATACATGCAACAAGGTTCTAATAAACAGTGAATAAAATAATAGTTTTTTTTACCTGTTTTTTATGCCTCATAACTTAAGGTCTATTAAATTCCATGAATTTATTTCTTAAATAAGAAAACGAAAGAGTTGCTAAAGTTAGGAAACAGATCTCGTAATTATTAAGAAAAACCGTTTTTACAAATTTCCCGGTTTTTTTATAAAGAACAAATTTCGAGTTAATCGACAAACCGATTTTCTGGTCTAGAATTATTCGCAAAATTTAATAAAAAATGCCTTTTTTGTTTTAAATTTTTCTTTTCTGTTTTGGTAATTTTTTTGTATGTCCAGTAAGCGGTCAAAATGCCTTTGTTATCAATTAATGTTGAATAACATCCTAAAACTGACCACGCCCATTTTTAAGCCCACTTTTTAAGTAGCTTCAAAACTATAAGTAGATTTTTGAAATTGTGAATATTGCCTAGTTTAGCGAAACACACGGCTGGATGGAAATAGTGGCCGTGGTACCTCCCTTACAAAGTGAACAATTATTATGGCTTACCTGGAGATATGCCATAGGTAGAGTCTTGAAAGTTTGCACAAGTAATCCTTATACTAATGTTCATAGGCTAACAAAATATAGACTGGATTGGGATAGTAGGCATGGTACCTCCCCTACAAAGTGAAAAAATATTATTGTGTACCTAGAGAACTATAATATGTAGAGTCTTGAAAATTTGCACAAGTACCCATCATACAAATGTACATAATTTTAGCAAAATACAGACCTGTATTAGAATTGTGGGAGTGATACCTCGCACAAGAAGTAGTAGTTTAATATTGAGATGGGAACAGTGAGTGTCGTACCTTGCATAGCGTGCGTTTTTGAGATAAAGCTTAGCCATACTTTTCTTTCAAGTGCTTATTGTATTTCTTTGGGGATGGGTGTAACGAAGCGCTCCGGGGATAAGTAGTAATTATAATAATAAACCCGAAACGGGGTTTTAAATATCCCCAATTTAACGAACTATTTGATAAATCCAGTTACAGCAATCATGGTCGTGTATATTTAAAGCGACAACTATATCGTAAGCTATTATAGAAATAACTTTTATTATTTATTCGAAAAATATCACATAATTATTTATTCGAAAAATATCACATAAAAATGTAAAAGTGTAAATTAGTTTTATAGCCGTGCAGAAGGAGGAGGGCGTCAAAATATTCGTCTTCATACACACGTGTTTATTTTAGTTTTAACAGTTTGTTGTCGGTAGTCTGTCGTCGTCTGTGTGTTTAATGCATAAATAACAATACTGTTTTAGCAGCTTTAAAAAAAAATAAAAAAGTAAATACTAACATTTGTGGAAGGTTATTTATAATATTTGTTCGGTGAGCTAATAATTGCTTTATAATATTATTGCTTTCAATATTTTTCATTTGAAAAATTAAGTGAGTTATTTATGACTGGCTCAGTAAAATAATTATAAACTATTATAAAGATTGTCATATATTAACAGACTACAAATTAACTTAAGTTCTTTAATTATAAATATTTTTCTGAAAATATATTTTTTCTTTTTAATTATAGCGAAATTAATTCTAAATATGAAAATTTTTGCTATGAGATAACAAACTACCGTAATAGGTAGACTGTTGAAATTTTTAGAGAAGAAGTATCATTTTGACGGCTTTAACAACAATTATCGAAATAAAGCCAAAAATTAAAGGGTGTGGCGATAGTGATGTAAATTATACTTACTTAAGCGGTAAACCCAGCCTGTCTTATTCCGTCCGCTATAAAGTATAACAAATAAATTAAAAGATGTGATTTTGAAAAATATGGCCTTGTCTGTTAAAACGTTACACAAAGTATGTAAAACTATGTCTGTTATAATAACAATCATAAGTAAATTTTTCAAAGTCACTATAGGGACACCCTTACCCTATAGTGACTTTTTTTAGATTAGTAATTTTCAAGTTTATTATTTTTTTAGACCATTATAGGCAGACACTTGAAATGTACACATATTCGCGACTATCGTTAATAAGAAGTGCATTTTTGTTCCCATAAAAAGTTCACGGTGAAATGTGCAATCGTGAAATTCACGGTGAATTTTTGTTCTCTTCATTAAATAGCGCTTTTAAAATAAAGGAAGCTTTCAGTGCACAATAAATCTTAACAAAAAGCTGATGAAAATTTGTTTTAAAATTGAAATTTAATATAATAAAACTAGCAGTGCCCCCACACGTTGTGTGCTTCCTGTCAACATTTTGTTCGATTTTGCTTTGAAAGTAATCCACACCAAATTTTAAGACTCTTACGAATTTAATTTATATAAAGGTACCCATCCCTGGATAAAATTCTGAAATTAAAGTAGGCAAAAAAATCGGCTTTTTCTCCACTTTCTCTAGCAAATGAGATATTTTTGCGGAAAAAAGTATCCTATATTGGAATCAGGATACTAAGATACCTCACAAAATTTTTTTCAAATTCATCCAGTAGTGTTTGCGTGATGCAAACACAAAAAAATACAGACAGGAAATGATTTACTATTTTATATGTATAGATGTTTAGAAGCTGAGCTCCAGGGAGAATAAACAAGAAACATCGAATTTTTCATCGTCGTTTCCGCGACGGATTTGTATAGCTTTGCCTTGAATTATTCGATATTGTCCTAAAATAATTTATTAGAAACTTTAATTAGAAGAATTAAATGTTCACATGACGAATACAGTTCGCCACCAAAATTTTATATTGAAAACTTGGCAGCACTTTTTTATTTTTGTAGAAGGAAAACTTTGCAAACTGATTACAGATCTCTACAATAATAGAGTTTTATAAAAAATCTACGTTGCAGCATCCTGAGTAATTACCCAGAGATGGGAACCTCTATATAAAGTAAATATATAAAACATATCGGAAGCACTATAAAAGTAACAGTCTTCAAATATGGCATCGATTGCTTTCAAAAAAAAAGGAAAATAAAAAAGAATAGTATATTGTCAGGACGCTATATATTTTTTGCAAAATACAAATTGCAGCCCTCGTATCAGCTGTTTTAGACAGTTATTTTTAATGGATTATGCTGTCAAAACGAAAAGTTCAAGCTAAAAAATTGTAATGGATAAATGGAATCTGACCTTTATTCTTTTTACGGCCTGGTCAAATAGCGGCTTTTTATATTTTCATAACTTTGCTACGTGTTTTATTTTGCATTAGTTGCTTTCACTGTCAAAAAAGATAAAATGTAAGAATGTGTTCCGAGTTAAAAAAAAAATAAAAAAATATCACTACTAATAAAACAACAAAAATAATAAGCCCAAAAGTCAAAATAGCCAGTGTGTAAATTAAAATTCTTGCACGTTTTTCAAGGTTTGTTTTTTTTATTGTATTACTTTGACAAATACGTGAAAATAAACAACGTTTCTTTTTGTTTAATTCATTTTGTATGAAAAGAAACTTAAAAAAATATATACATATTTTCTATAATTTATGTTTATTGTTTCATTTTTTATTTTATAATTTCATTGTTAAATAAAACTAGAGCAGATCAGTAAAGAAAAATAATAAAAATAATTTTCTAGAAAAAATTGCACATTGTACATTTTTGGAATAATTTTTCAGAACATTTTTATCGCACTTTTTTAATTAAAAAATTTTTTGTCGCCAGTCGAATGTTATCAGCTAAATCATATTTTTTTATTTTCTTACGATAAGTTAAAACTTTATTATGTGATATATTTACTCGATTTGCGTATTTATTATTTAAATTTACTAAGGTACAATACAATAGTTGATTTCCACTACCACATTCAAAAATTTTAACCTCGCATGAAGCGGAGATGTTAATCTGTAAGCGAAATCCAGTGGAAATGAGCAAGCCAACTACTCTGGATCGTAAAAGCGTCATAGCTGTGGTAATTCTGGAAGCCAGTTCAATCATAAAATAATCGTTTTGTCAACTGGACAGAATAGTACTATGCATGCACAAAATGACCCTATAAAAAATAGTGCAAAAATGTAAAATAACCCAGAATTGAGTATCCAATATTTCATATGAAAAGTCGTTTTTTAAGATTAATTCATTTTTCATATTTTGGGCGATTTTTTCATAATAAAAATCATAAAAGAGATGGTATTTGTTGGATAAATGCGGAGTACTTCTTGATCATTTGTAAATTGTGGAAAGGTTGTATACTGGGAAAGGTATATACCAGAGACTCACAAAAGTACTTATAAAATAAATGTAGTTAAGTATTTACACATATGTATTATTGGGTATTAGTTATACCTATACTTATAACACCGAAAACACCTACACATACTCATTTGTAGTGAAATAATTATGGGTGTACTCAAAACATAAAACAAACTTTATTTATACACAACGAACTTAAAAATGCATGCGTAATGCGTGTATGAGTACAACAGGTTGTAGGTAGATAATGTGATGGGTATCTGTCATACCCATACTTATAACTACCTAATACTTACAAGTATGGAAAATTAGTTATAATACTCTAAGTACACTTATAAGTAAAACAACTACTTTTAGGAATTGTGTGTATAAAAAGGTGGATGATGTTTGGCAATATTTTGTTTATAACCGAACATTCGTTAAGTATGGAAAACCAATATAATTTTTATATTAGGATGAAGGAATGAATAAACGTATTTTTAAATTGTGAAATAATTAATACCTATATTTTTTATTGTATTTTTATTACATATATTTATAAAATACTCTAACTATACTTAGAGTATTTACATACTTGTACTTATTCCTACTCTATACTTACAAGTATGGGTATAGCCAATACTTTATCCAACTTTTACTTATACTTAGTTGTATTGCGAAAAATAATGAACAAGTATGCGAACACTTATTCTCTGCCTATTCTTGTAGTTATTTAAGTTGAAATTGATATGAGTATGTTTGTATGGTATGTTGTTTGAGCTGTAGCTATACACATTTATACATGTTTGGGCTCAAATACTTAATAAGTACTAAAAATGATAATTTTGTCATTCTCTGTTATATACTAGAGTATCCACTCGATTAATCGTAGAATTTTAAGTCGATTAATCGTTCGAGTAAGAAAAATTGCAAATTTCAATTAAAAAATAACTCGAACAAATTATATCGGTTAATCGACAAATCGACTAAAATTAATTTTTATTAAAATCTGCAATTTTTGTGTAATTTTTAACTTCTTATTTGTTCGTTTAAGAATAGTTTCAAACGAGAAAAAAAAATACCTATAACCCATGAATTTTTTCATAAATTGAATATGTCTTCTTTCCCAAACTTTTCTTATTCAGTTTATGAACATCGTAATTCTATACAGATGTATAATAAAACTGTAACTTTTCCTTTCTGTCTGTATGTGTTCGCATCACGTAAAAACTACTGGATGAATTTAAATACATCTAGGAAACATCTAGGAAAAAATATAAACATACTTAATGTGAGTTTTTAAAATCTTTACTATTTATATACAAAGCGTAATAAATATGGGAATACTCATATTTTAAAGCACATAGTTTTGAACGTAAAAGTGATATTGAGGTGAATCTTTTTTTGTTTGATAGGAAATTGCATCAATTATATTCATATATATAAAAAAAAATTAATTTTTACAACAAAATTTTAAAATTTGTTGCTGATATCTGATAATTTCGAAAAATTATGGTAAATACGGATAAATTTGAGGGAAGGAAAAATTTTAAATATGCAATAAAATTTTTTTTTCTGTGCATGTGTTGTTGATCAAGTGAAATGAAATGCCAAAAAATCTGCAATATTAATAAAAAGGAAATTCTACAATTCCCAAAGTAAGGACCAAAAATCCCAAAATTATGATTTTTTAGTCTTTTGTCCATAAAGTCTACATACGGACTAGGGCTCATATAATACTTTCAAAAACAATTTGGAGTATATATACATAGCTTTATTGCAGCAGTCTTCTTTTTTGGCAGTCAAAATTTCTATGTAAAATAGGTCATATTGTGGGACCTCCATCTTCTACAAGGATGATCAATTTTATACGATTTTTTAACGTACACACATATAGTAAGCTTATACAAAAATATAAATTTTTTATATATTCCTTAAGAAAATTTTGTTTAAAAAAAAACACGTTAATGACCTTCTTTGAGCTAAAGTACACAAAAATTCAATAATTTTGGATTTTTTAAATTGAAAATCGTGTAGTTTTTAAACTACTAAAGATACAATCTTCAAATTTATTAAAAACATTAAAAAAAAAATATATAGAAAAATTGGATAACAATTGTACGCAATATTTTGAAAAAAACTGGACCAGGGTAGCGAAAAATCAAAAATTTTATTTCCTAAAATGCTTATAACTCAATCATTTCAAATTATTATTTGCAAATTTATATACCATTTTGTAGGTATTGACAAGACCTTTAAGACCATGTATAATTTTTAAAAATCAGAACAAAACTGAAAAGAATTTTCAGGTGCGAGGTTCCCAACGTTGAGAGCACATAGTGCCACCTCTGGAGGGCGTATGGTACCCACCTTTAAAACTTAAGTTCCGATACTCCTCTGTTATGCTCATGTCATGTTGGATCAATCGGTTTAGCAGTTTATATATTACTAGGTTATTTCCAAAATATTTTGATTCTGCCCCACTGTGCAGTGTAGAATTTATCTTTATAGATAAACTTTAAACTGCCCTATGTCTAAGTATCAGTTAAAGCATGTATCAGAATTCCTCAAATTAAATTCTAACTTATGTACTTATCGAGCATACTAATGAAGACCTTCACTCGTTGTAGTGAAACACTTTTGCGAATCGAACCCACAACCTCCAGACTCATAGACTAGCATACTACCTAGTAGCCTACTGGGGCACCTAATTAATATTTGATATTATCGAGAAGCTATGCGTACTTGCTGAAGAAATGAAAATATCAAATGACAAAAAAACTGTCTAACTTACAGAATTACATAAACAAATCAATAAAATATTTTTAAAAATCATCTACAAGTTGTCAATAATATTGTATATGTATGTAATATTAATCAATTATTTATGGTTGCTTTTTCTCATTGGATACAAATTTTTAGCTACGCGCGGTTAATGCGAGTTATTCGATTTCAAAAAACCGTAATCGATTAGTTAAAGTTTGTCATTCCGTTTGCAATTTCTACAATATAACCTATCGAAGTACTAACCCCGCTTACACTGTTTAATTTCGGGGATTTGACGTTGTCCATTTTCCCGATTTAAACGTTTAATTTTGATACGTTTAATTTATTTTATTAAAAAAAAAAAAACAATAATCTCCTGAGCAATTGATTATGAGAATTGTTAAGTAGTAAAGAATGTGATGCGATGATTAAAAACCTTATTCGATTAATCGACGCAAATTTAAATTGAAAAATCGATTAATTATTTGCTCGGAAAAATCAAAACCCGATTAAATGAATACTCTAGTATATACATACGTTTAAGTTTATCATTCCGTTTGCAATTTCTTCAATATCACAAACCAGAGTACTAACACCGCTTAACGCTGTTTAATTTCGGGATCTAACGTTGTCCACTTTCCCGATTTAAACCTTTAAATTTGATACGTTTCATTTATTTTATTTAAAAAAATAATCTCCTGAGCACTTGATTATATGAGAATTGTTTAGTAGTCAAGAATGTGATGCCAGATGTTTGTTTATTTCTGTGTTTTATGCTTGTTTATGAGATTTTTTTTAGACATTTTAGGTGACAGATTTTTATTGGTTTTTATATATGCAAATATTATTTACCCAAAAAGTGGTCAATTTATTATAAAAAATTACTTATTAAATGTTAAAATACCTTATATTCAAAATAGACCAATAAACATACCTGAAAATAAATAAAGAATAATATTAGTATTAAGTTTCAAAACACAAGTGGGAATAAAATTATTTAAAGAATGTTATGATGAAAAGTTACATCCCTAAATGGCCTTCCCTACCTGGAAATTCTAGAATATACATACGACAACGACAACGCAACCATAAGCATATTTTTTCTATGTTTTTCATACTCGAGTATTTTAAACACAGCAAAAAAAGTTGCAATAAGATTTGTCTGACAAATATCAGAATATAGATCTCAATTCATCACACAACCCAAATTATATATAAACATACAATATAATAAACATTGCTGCTTTCATGAGTGCCCTAATTATTTTTGTATTCTTTTTAATAAATTACCACATTTTAGCGATTTTTTCAATTTTTGACGAATTTTGCTGAGACAATTTAATTATTTTTTGTAATATATTAATTATATTTTTAAAATTATAAAAATATAAATACATACATATATTGTTAGCCAAAACGAAATAAATTTAGCGATTTTTGACATTGAGTTTTGCAAAATAGTTCTGATCTGACAGCACTATTTACTATCAACTGTCTGTCTGCAAGTATTATTACGATTCAAGTATGAGTAAGATTGCCGAATATTAAAAAAATATTTACGAAGTAAATAAAACCGACAACGCAAACTGATATACTTGAGTATGCTGGAGACTCAAACTCAGCAGTACTCAAATGGTATGGGTATAGTAAATACTCGTTCTAAAGAAATGGGGTGGCGATCACACCACAACCGCATTTAATGCGGGTATACTTAGAATAACAAAATTTGGCACTCTTGCAGTTCTCTGATATATACATATGTAAATGTATATACATATGCATGTATATATATACATATGTATGTATATGTATATACATATGTATATATATAGGGTGTTTTTTATAGAGGTATAGAACTTTAAGTTGCAATAAAACAACGATGGATTACTGGATTGACATGAATTTTATTTATCCGAAAGATAATCTTGTGGCATTGTATTTTAAATATGATTTCTGGCATATGACCGCCACGGCTGGCGCATATGTAGTCCAATCTGGACGTCCAATTTTCGATGACTTTTTCCAACATTTGTGGCCGGTGTTAAACCACAAGATTCACAGGTCCAAAACGTGAAATTGCACTATTTGCAAGCGTTGTTCAGCGTTGTTCTATTCACGATAAATTGCCAAACCAAACTGAGAATAAATCACTTGACAGCTGTTAAATCGGTCGCCATCTTGAAAAGTAATGCCAACTTAAAGTTCTATACCTCTATAAAAAAACACCCTTTATATACTTTATGGGGTAGAAAATATTTCTTGTTAAAATTACTAACGTATTGAAAAATTTGTATATATGATTGCCCCCTGTCGTGAAGGCTTTAATACCGATTATATCCTAGGCACCTTTCATGTAAAGATAGAAACGATAAAACTGCGAACAACGACGGCAGTTTGACAATTCCTTTAATTTTTAGATAATTTTATATATTTTTTTCTTTAATTTTTTCAAATAATAATATTTCCTAAGACCCTACAAAACATACGAATTGCGGATGAACTTCAAAGAATTGTTTGTCGATATTGTGTTTATGGCTCATAGCACCATAGTGGCACCCATCGTGTTGATAGCTTATTTATATTCATGCAAAATGTGATGTGCCCGCTCGGTTGATATGCCTCCAGACTCAAACACCTCAAGCTCTTTCGTTGTCCCATATCATTTCATGGATCTTATCGTCTATTTCTGTTCTGAAGATTTATATTTCACGACGGAACTTAGTTAACCACTAATGGTGTGGAGTCTCCATAGTATTCATCAAGCCTTTCGTTGCTTTTGGTGAAGGGATATTTTAAAAGGTCCTTAAAATTAATGAGGACTACCGTCGAATTTTGAGCAAATCGCCATTGAATCGGACGCTGTTAAAAACAAAATAACAGCCTGAGGTTGCTCAAGCAATGTTGCATGGGAAGTTACTATGTTGGAAATACAAAAAGTCAAGTATTAAACTGCCCCCGTAACAGTTATATTTTTTGAATTTAAAATGAAAAATCTCAATTTCATTCAGAACTTTTTAATTTCAAATTCACTTTTTCGATTCCATTCAAAATTTTAATTCTTTAAGCAAGCCACAGACGATGCGATGAGTTGTACAACCAATTCTAGGAATCGTAGGTTGTACGCGAGTTGCACACGAATTGTATCGTCTGTGGGCTGATTGTATTCAAGTTGTATGTCGATTGTATGAAAGATCAAAAAGTTTTGATTTTTTGTCAAGTTTTACCTACACCCCGCA